>JAFIRS010003954.1:0-106919 GCA_018342105.1 Gonioctena quinquepunctata | reverse complement strand
AAAAATTTCTGATATATCTTTCCAAAAAAAAAATTTAAAACAGAGGTGTCCCCCTGGTCTTGTTAGATAAAAAAAATTCCCCTGATCTGGGGGGGTGGGGGGGTTTTTTTTCAAAAAAAAAAAAAGAAACTGGAAAGTAAACCCATGGAAAACTAGGCATCGCTGAGGATGGAATACATTCAGGGGCATCCCAACAGGTAGTTAAATCATCATCTGTATTCCAAAAAAGGGTTTCGGGAAAAATCTGCAGAAAAAAAGTAAGATTCCCATTTTTTTTTCCCCTCCCTGCAACTGAAGTTAGGAAATGTTGACAACTGATAAAAGTCTAAGATAAGAAGGGAAAAAGGGGAGTATGAATCACTTCTTTGAGGTCCAACATTCTTGGTAACGTTATGTACTTCCCGATGCAACTTCAACCCTCCATCTCCCAATCATTTTTTCCTAATAATTTGTCATCTAGAATTAAAACACACTTCATTGATGAATCTGGCTACAAATATCCATCTTTGGAACAAAAGGAAAAATTTGGGGAACATTTAGAGATGAGGATATTCAACCCTTCAACGAACCCTGTATTTTTCCCAAAATTTTTTTTTGAAATGATTCCCCTAAATCATAGAATATACTTTTAACTGACAATATAAAATTTTTCGGAAGAAAAAAAAATTTTGGGAATTTTTATAAGCATGTAGGGGTCCGTCATTCACTTCCTAAAATTAAAATTGCATCTCTTATTTCCCCCCCAAAATGAAAGAATATTTTTCTCATAAAGTGATAGGAAGTGATCTTTAGAGTTAGAAAACCAAATCTAGAAATTTTCCAAATCTAAAATTTTTAACATGTAGACATTTCAACTTCTACACTACCCTGTCGTCTTCCTAGTATTTCTCATAATCCAATATATCACATGAAAGAATGCATTTTTTTCTCATCAAGCTGATATTTTTCCCACCTTACTGAGCAGTTAAAAAATTCCAAAGAAATTTGTCCGTAGCTTGATTATCAACAAGACGAAAAAGACGGTTAGGGAAAAATTTTTTAAATGCCGTATTTTTCGGGGGAAACCGGTTCCAATTGTAAACAGATTTTTTGACCCTTTCATACAAGTTTCAGTTCCCCATTCGGTAAATTCAAAATGGCAAATTCAGTGGGAAAAAATTGGGAATTCTTAGAAAAAAAGGGGTTTTCCGGGGAAAAACCCCGTCGAGGTACCCCAACACCACAACCTGGGGAAAACCCCCGTCGAGGTACCCAAAAACACCACAACCCCCGGAATAAATCCCGTCGAGGTCCCCAAAAAACCCGCCACAACCTCGGAAAAAAACCCCGTCGAGGACCCCACAAACCAAACCCCCGGAATAAACCCCGTCGGGTACCCAACACCACAACCCCCGGAAAACCCCCCGTTGGGGTACCCACACAACACCACACCCTGGGAATCCCCCAGTGTAGCCATATTACTTTGTTTTGGAGTGGGTGAATATCCGGCCTATGTTAATTGACTGATTTCAAGTAAAGGGGGTAAACCCAGGTGAAGATTTAATTTTAATTTGGGGAAAGGTTTTAATCTTCCGATTATTATTAAAGATTGACCCTCAGGACCAATAAAATCTGGGAAATGTTTAAACACATTTATATATTGTCAAGGAAATAGTTTCTTCCTTAGGTATGGGAAGAAGAGGACGGTCAAAAATAATTTAATACAACACAATTCCCCGGAAGTCCAGGTCCCAAGAATAGAAATGTAATTTCGTTATTCAAATTTTTTAAATAAATTCCCTTTTTTGATATCAGCCATTCATTCTCACAACCCCTCAACTCCGTTAAATTATAGGACATTTTCGACATTAGTCTGTGTCTTTCTTTAACATCGATAAAAAAAATTTTTTTACAACTGTGAATAGTGGAACTAATATGTTTATCATTGTCTCATTGTTGCTTCTTCCTAAAAAAAAACCCGGTTTTTTGCAACTTGTAACCCAAAGAATATTGTAAAGATAGGAAAATTGAAATTTGATAATTGTTTGGTTTGAATCTAGAATACTTAAGGGGAATATATCTAGGGGATATTAGTCGAAGCCTATCAGTACCACATTAAATCCTCAAGATAGATATATTTAAATTATTTTAGTACTTGACTATGGCTCAACACGACAGTTTAATAGCTAAATTGGGAAAAGTTGGAATGAGTATGTTTTTTTGCTACAATGTTACCCTTCTTTCCCCCCCTTTAAAAAAATAAAATTGGGGGGGGGTCGGGCTTTGGGGAAAAAAAATTGGACCGTACTAGTCCGGGCTGGAACTCCTTGGTTTCGTGCTGGGGAAAATTCTTGTCTTCATTCTCTCAATTGGCGATAATCAATCTATGAATATACCCCGAAAACACCGGCAAGGTGTTTTGGGGAAAAAAAATTTTCAACTACAGATATATTCCGATCACCTTTATAAAATTTTCATACTTCAGAAACACTTTACATAGAGATCTACCAGATTCCCCAAAACCCGGACGATTTTTTTTTAAACTGAACTCTTATAATTTGAATAGTATCTTTTGGAAAAAGTAAAGCCTTTAACGTTGAATTGTTTTCAAACAAGTGGGATTGTAATCTTTTTAATATATGTTTTATTTAAAATTTTTCTTTTTTCTCTTCAGTGAACAGAACTTTGTATCCAAAGAACAAAAAAAAAAAAAACATAAAACTGGGAAAAATTTAGGTCTCTCCTTTTAAAAGGGGTTTTTTATATAAGGCGTGTGCCGACAAAAAAAATGCTATACGGCTATCTTCGAGGAGATGGATTGCAGATCCTGCTACCTGAAGTGGGGGTGACTTCAGACGATCCCAAAAAAAAAAAAAAAAAGGAAAAAAAAAAAAAAGGTTGAAAAAAAATTAAAGTCGACCAAAATTTTTCAAACCAATAAGACCGGGGGGGTTGGTTAAACTTCAAAACTTTTCTTCAAAAAATTTTATCCACCTCTTTAGTTAAAAAAAAAAATTTTTTTGCACATCCCGAAGTTGATAATACCATAAAAAAAAAATAAAATTCTCATAATGAACGTGTTACTGATATGAATCAAGTTTAATTTTTTATGCTTCGTTACCTTATAAAAGAAATAAACGAAACTGACCAGAATTTTAAACCTTTAAAAAATCAAAATTCAAATGGGCAGTCATTACAATAAGACAAATATATTCAAAGTAAAGACAAAAAATTCCCTTTTTTTTTTTTTTACTAATGTTATTTTATATCCCTTTCATGATTGGATGGAATTAATTGGCCAAACAAAAGATTATTGAAGATGAATCATTTTTTAAGGTGATGTAGACTACATCCGAGTGTGCTTTGCTAAACATGTCAATGATTGTGACCCCAAATGAACTACCTTTCAACAACTGTTTTGCAAGAGAATCACATCTTTCAAAGGTCTTTTTAAAATGGTTTTATTTTAAGAGAATGACTCCATCAATAAAAAAAAAGATATAAACCATCTGAGGAAATTTTTTTTTTTTACTTTCCTGACATAAAACCCAAAAAGTCAGAGTTTCTGAAGGATGATTCTAACCTAAACTGAATTTGAATTGTTCTAAAAGAAATAGTTCATTGTCAGATTAAAAACTGCGCGAGAATGAATATGAAGGTTTTTCTATGTACAGAATTTTTTTTTTCGTTAAAAATGTAATTTGAAATGAATTATCGGTAAATTACCAAAAAAGCAAAAAGTCATTTTTAAATAATGCTTATAACGTTTGTATTAATAAACATCCTCAAGATAGATGGTTTATATAATTTGATTTTCAGTTCTTATATGGCACTTTTTTTCCATTTGTAGTCCCCCGATGAGGGAATAAACGATTCCAGTTAAAAACTTAAAGGTTTTTTTTACTTTTTGTAGCCCCCACTATTAGTTTACTCTTAACATAATCCCCCTTTTAAAAATATATATATATATATATATATATATATATATATATATATATATATATATATGAAGGAGTTGAGGGGGATGTTAAAAAAAATGGAAAAATTTAAATGGCATACCCCCAAAAAAGGCCCCGGGCCCCTTTTGGGCCCCCCTCATCATTTTGGGAAAATGCAGGATGAAAAACTTGGGGACCCGTAAAAAAGGGAAACCCCGGATTTGGTTTTGACAGCCCCAATTCGGGCAAAAAAAACCCCCCCGGAGGAGAAAGTCCTGCGATGCCCAGGAAGATAAAATAAAGGAAATTTCCCCGGGGGACGGAAAAAAAAATGGAAAATTTTAAATGGAAAGCCCCAAAAAAAGTGCAACCGTGAATGGGGTAAAATTATTAACACTCGCACCCGAATATGGGCTTCCCTCGTGTTTTTCCCCACAAAAAGGGGGGCACCCCGGGGCTATCCTTTCAGAGTTTAAACGCTTTTTTAAAAAACCCAAAACCTTTTCGACAAAACTCCCAAAAAGCCCCTTCTTTTTTCCCGCATAAAAAAACCCCTAAACACTTTTTTGGGAAATTTCAAAAAAATCGTCTTTTATCGAAAAACCTCCTTCCAGTTTTAAATGAATTTCTTTTCGTACATTTTTTTTTTTTTTTTTGTTGGTAATAAATGAATTCGGCTGTGTAAAAGGAGGACCTTTTTTTATAAAAACGACGATATTTTTTAAAAATTGCCCAAAATGATGATTTAAAGGGGATTTAAAAAAGGAGGCATTTTGATTTTCCCAAAAAAAAATTTAAATTTAATTTGCAAAAACAAGCAATTGGGGACCCCATTTTTTTTCCCGGGTTCTTTGGGGGCAAAAAAAGAGGAAAAAAAAATTTTTCCCCCAAAATTAAAATCCCAGTTTACCCCACCAAATAACAGTCAACAAAAGAAAAACCCCCCCCTTTGGATTATCAACGAACCCGAACCCGGGGAACAATGGTCCCAGGGGTATACTCCCTTTCATGGGGAAAAAGGGAAAATATGAAAAAGAGTAAACGGGGCTTTAAAAAAAAAAAAATGGGCACCCCCGAAAAGGGAACCCTGGGGTTTTTTCGGCCCCCCAGTCAATGAAATAACCCGGAAGTCCCAAAAAAAAGAAAACCCCCTATTTTTGGGTTTTATCAGCAGACCCTTTTTTAAAAAAACAAACCCAACGCCCCGGAGGGGTTTCCCCGGGAACCCCCGGAAGATAAAAGGAAAAAAATTTTTAAAAAAAAAAGGGGGAAAAGGACATAGCCCCCAAAAAGTGTAACCGGAACCCCTTTTGGGCTTCGGCCCCCATCATCCGGGGGGAAGGGGGAAAAAGGAAAAAAACAAACACGGGTCAACAAAAAAGACCCCATTTTTTGATTTATCAAAAAAGACCCCGAACCGGGAAAAAACGTCAGGGGGGGAGCTATAGCTACCGCGGGCATCCGGGGCCAGGGAAAAAAATAGAAGAGGAATATCGAGGCTATGTCCATTAAAAAATTCCCCTTTCCTTTTGTTTTAAAACCCTCGATTTACCCCTTTTCCCCTTTTTTCTTCCGGGGTTGCGGGGTTCTTCCCCTCCCTTTTGGCCCGGAATTTTGGGTCTGCTGTGAAAAAAACAAATATTTTTCTGTTGTTGACCTTTATTTTCGTTTTTACAAAGGGGGTTTTTTTATCCTTGCACTTCTCCCCTCGATGAGGGGGAGGCCCAAAAATTTTCTACGGTTAGCACCCTGGGGGGTATGTCCATTAAATTCCTTCCATTTGTTTCAACAGTCCCTCGATATTACTCTCTTTCATTTTATCTTCTGACTCGGATGTCCGGGTATATAGCTGCCTCCGGGTGCTTGGTTGTACCCTGGAAATTCAGTCTGCTGATCAATCAAAATGGCGCTGGCTTCTTTTGTTGACTCCGTGATTTGTCGTTTTTCTAAGTGTTGTTCATCCTTGCACTTCTCCACACGCTGATGAGGGCCGAGAGCGAAACACGTGTCGGTTAGCACTTTTCTCTGAGGGCTATGTCCACTTAAATTCCTTCCATTTTGTTTTAACAGACCCCCGATATTACTCTCTTTCATATTTATCTTCCTGGACTCGGATGTCCGCAGGTAGCTATAGCTGCCTCCGTGGTGGCGTTGGTTGTTGCCCTGGAATTGGGTCTGCTGATCGAAATCACAAATGATCGGCTGGCTTCTGTTTGTTGACTCCGTTGATTTGTCGTTTCTACCAAGTGTTGTTCATCCTGCACTTCTCCACCTACTGATGAGGGGCGAGCCGAGCACGTTCACGGTTAGCACTTTTCTCTGAGGGCTATGTCCATTAAATTCCTTCCATTTTGTTTTCAACAGTCCCCTCGATATTACTCTCTTTCATATTTCTTCCTGGACTTCGGATGTCACTGAGTAGCTATAGCTGCCTCCGTGGTGGCGTTAGTTGTTACCCTGGAATTCAGGGTCTGCTGATCGAAATCACAAATGGCGGCTGGCTTCTGTTTGTTGACTCGTTGATTTGTCGTTTTCTACCAAGTGTTGTTCATCCTTGCACTTCTCCACCATTTGATGAGGGCGAGAGCTCGAAAACGTGTCACGGTTAGCACTTTTCTCTGAGGGCTATGTCCATTAAATTCCTTCCATTTTGTTTTAACAGTCCCTCGATATTACTCTCTTTCATATTTATCTTCCTGGACTCGGATGTCATGAGTAGCTAGCTGCCTCCGTGTGAGCTAGTTGTTCCTTGGAATTCAGGGTCTGCTGATCGAAATCACAAATGAGCGGCTGGCTTCTGTTTGTTGACTCCGTTGATTTGTCATTTTCTACCAAGTGTTGTTCATCCTTGCACTTCTCCACCGTACTGATGAGGGCCGAGAGCCCGAAACACGTGTCCACGGTTAGCACTTTTCTCTGAGGGCTATGTCCATTAAATATATATATATATATATATATATATATATATATATATATATATATATATATATATATATATATATATATATATATATATATAATATATATATATATATATATATATTATATATATATATATATATATATATATATACAGTAACCTTCCAACATTTTCATTACTTGATGTCTTCTGTGGTGTTAATTCAATTTTTTATTAAATATAATTTTTTGGGAGACTATTGACAACCTTTTGAGATAATTATATTTATTGAATTTCAGTAGATCTATTGAACTTCATGTTTTCTTTATAATGTGAGTTATGAAAATATCTGTATTCTGTTTATTATCTAATAAAAATGTATATTTGTTGTGTAAAAAATCATTTTTGTTTGAAAATATATGTTGATCATTTATCTTTTTTGCATATTTTGGGTTTTTTCTGCCCCTGTAAGTAAAAAATGTTAGGATTTGAGAAAGGGAACAGACGTTATTATTCCCGAAAGTTATCAAAGGAAATATATTTTGTATTTAGAATTTCTAATTTCACCTGTGAAATATTTTAGTGAAATCATTTTCAAATGACAAATTTGAAATTTTCATGAGTTTATTTTGAATCAGATTTCCAAAACGCAGTAATGTATCGAGGCAAATTCAATAATTTGCACTTTTGAGAACCAGAAAACTAAATTTTTTACTTCCAGGTGGAAGAAAACCCAAAATATGGAAAACAATATTCCGATACCTCCCCAAAACACATGCAGACACTATTGATCATTTATGCTCTGTGCAAGAGGGTGAAGCCTGTGAGCCATTATCTTTATTAAAATACTAGCTGACCCGACAGACGTCCTGTCTAAATTTCTATATTCCCTAAAAAAACTTTTCCTGAAAACTCGTCCACATAAATTTCTTTTTTTCTATGTTTTTTTTGTGTTGTTCCATCTAGGTTATGTCTTCGACTCTGCCCGCTTCCCGTTTTCCCCTTTTTCCGTTATCCCATTTTCCACTTATCCCGTTATTCCGTTTTCCCTGTTATCCCGTTTTCCCGAAAAAAATTGCCAATCGCCAGTCGTTATTAAGTTATGAGCTTACTAACACAGACATAAATTTTATTATATATTCCTGAAAACTTTTCAGGACAAAACAATTTTCAATAACTTATAAAAATCCTTTCTGTCCCTAAAACCTTAATCAAGTTTACGAACATAAAAAAAACAATTAGCCAAATCAGTCCAGCCGTTGTTTCTATGAAATGAAAAAAATGTTACCTCGACCGAGATTCGTTCCTGTGACCTTCTGCTTGGTATGCGACAATGTAACCGCCTGAGTTGTCTTCGTTGGTGTTGAATGACTCAATAATTTATGAATTTTGACAAAAATGCATAATCTTTGACCTTGAAAACTCCAAATACCAATTTTAAATCGAATCGGAACATAATTACAAAACTCGTTCGCCATCTTGAATTTGTGAATTTTGATAAAAAATCATAATCTCCGACCCCAAAACCTCCACATCAATTTTGAAAAGAATCGGACCATAATCCCAGAGATCGTCGGCCATCTTCAGCCGCCATTCTGATTTATGAATTTTGACAAACATTCATCGCTTCGACCATGAAAATACCAATTTTGGACCGAATCTCGCCGCCATTTTGTTTTTTATCTAACAAAATTCCATAATGCATTGCTACGGGAACTATGAACACCTGCCAAATTCACGTTAATTGGATAACTTGAAGTGTGTCAAATTTTAACTTGTGAGATTTGATTACACACTTCGAACAGGTGAAACTAAATAAAGGTTCTGAAATACACCACACGGGCAGGTAGAGAAGGGAAATAGAGTGACACAATTGTCATCGTGCGCAGCAGAGGGTATCTGGTAGTTTTTCCACATTTGCAATGGTTTAACCTGCTAAAATGCCCAGGAGTAAGTATTTTCAATAGCGGAACAATAAATGTGTATCGCCTTTACTAAATCATTTAATTGCGCCTTTGGAACTTCTCGTAATAGCTTCGGTTCGGGCACCTTCGGGGAGAACTGTTATTAAGTGGGGAAGGCCAAACATACACTCTTTATATAATTTTCATTTGTAAATTGGTTAAAGAACCACCTCTGAAACAACAGAGGATTGGCAATTCCGATTGGGAGGAGTGTGCTCACCGGCGTCGTTGCTTAGCCTTGGTAGCAGAAATAGGCCGACGTTGAATGAAGAAGGAAAAAAAACTACGCACTGCCAATATGACAACGAAACACATATATAACCCGACTTGACTTTCATTGCATTGCTCTTATGAATATTCGTAGTTAATAAATATATGTACCTATATCTTATAGACAAGATATATAATTATAAGTTCTGGGAGTTAACTTTTGTGACAAAAGTAAATAACAATAATGCTCTCTCTTTCTCTCTAGTTTTTGGCTCTTGCTTCCTTCTGAGTTGCATTTAGGCAGCTCATTAGGGGGATTAACAACTTTGTTTGATTTTCCATTAATAGTTGTTTTTGGCCCCATATATTCAATACGTATTCGTCCTGTGATTCCAATACATCCATTCTGGCGTTGAAACGATGACGTCATATATAAAACGATTCAAAACGTATTCCATAGAGTTTTGAAACCAAAGGTGTTTTCTGGCGTGAAAACGTATACAATCTTGCATTTGAATACGATTCTTGACGTCATTATTATCACGAACTGCAAGAATGCATATTTCGAATACAATTCAATAATCAAACTTAACCTAAGAAATTTTCTGTTGGGAAGTCGGAAACAATATTTCGATAAACTCTTGAATTCATTGTAAGTTTCCAACTCAATTGTTAATATATAAGTGATCAGCAAATTCCGGAAGAGAAAGTTGTGGCAACTTAACGTTAAATTGTGGACCTATCGAACTAAGCTGTCCGTTTGAAATGTTTGGATCGGTTGCGGTGTTTGTAGCGAGAGGACTATCATTTTGAACAACGTATCTGCTCTCACAAGAAGTGCATAGTGTTTTCGGATTTCGTCATGCTCTTCTGTGTTTCGACTATCAAGTTCCTCAATTTCATACTGTACCGCTTCGAATTCCGAAACCATTCTTTTAGTTTTCGATTCTCAATGGAATTTCGGTGACTTTGCTGTCAGATTTGTCCTTTATTTGATCTAATAGTGAGTTTATACAGCAAGTAAAATAAAATAAAGTAATTTAAAAGTTTAAACTACACAACATCCATAACAAGTTTATACAGAAATAAAATAGAAGTAATATAAAATAAGAAGTAAGATAAAAGATGGTTAACTTTTTATCTTGTATTTTATATTACTTTGACTAGTGTTAGGCACATGCACATACTGAATAATTTAGACAAATTAACGAAAGTTGATGATAGATGGACATGATATAATAGCTATTCAGTCCTAGTATATGTTTCTGTTTTTCTTAACTGGAAAATGGTGTTCAGTGCCATTTTCTAAATTTCGTTTTTGGCCAATAATGTCTTTACATGACGAAATTTCATAATATTGTTAGTGTTGTCAACAGTAGCTTATTTTTTATTTAATAAACAATAACAGGGACCAATTTTACAAGTATACATCATTGAAATTGAGGTAACCTCAACATAAAATCCCAAATTTCGATTGACAGCTTCTTACTTTTTACATTAATTTACTCAGCTCTATAAACACTCTGAAAATGATTATTTCTTATTTTACTTTATTTTATTTCTTATTTTATTTTATGTGTTGTACCTATAAACTCACTTTAAAAAACTAGCAAATCGAGTCTGTTGGCCCTTTAAAAGCTTCTACGAGTTTTTAACGTTTTTAGTCTCTCTGCCGCTATTTAGATGGTTAGCTATGAGATGTGCTGAGTTTATAAGATGAATAATATGCTTGAATGTTACGAAATAGCAATGAAGAGTAATATATAGGATATGGAATATTAGAATATGGAAAGAAAAAAGGGAATGTAATCACTGCTCACTGTAACCTTTCGCTTGTCCTGCTGTTGACGATCGACTTGATGCCGGAGATTGCAGATTGTCGCCTGTGATCCGGTTCGAATTGACCAATGTTGAATCTTCTGCGGGGTGAAATTTGAGTTATCACTTTACCGACAGAATTGTGTGCTGTTGCTGTGGACTGTAGTTTGTTGTAATATTTAATTTTATGCACAAGAAAACGTTTTTTATTTTACTTCTACAATGACATTGATTAGGAAAATATAAAGTCTCTATTAATAACAAAAATGCTTGGTTACATACATTCGTATCACTTCTGTCTATCCACGTTGGCTCTCGACAGTAGCGGTCGCACAGTGGCGGAACTTCTGTAATGCATGGAACAGATACGAACACCAGGAACTCCCCGCCGCCGGACCAGTGTAACTTGGAATACCTTGACAAATCAAGGATTACTAGAAATTTTAAATCGTCTTTGGTGTGACTTCGTTATATTTACTTTTCTTGGGATAAATATTCAAAAGAATACCTAGGGACCAACGTTTCTTCAGTAGAATTATTAGGAAACTGGAAGAATTTTATCTTTTCATTATCTTCCCGCTTTGCTAGGGTTTCAGTGAACCATATGAATATTACAAATGGAAACCTCTGGAAAATATTGAGTTTCTTTCAAACGGCCTTGTTGATAATGTGAATTATTACAAAAAATATGTTGAGGAAAGAGATTTCACAGTGGCTATATTTGATAACATGAGTAAATATTAAAGACATTTTGGGATCCGATTTCAATTCACTGGGGGTAAAGAATGGTGTTGTGTGTTGTGGTTAATATTATTTCAATTTGATAAACATCGACCACAAATTCCAAGTAATTCCGTAGAGATAGCTACCATAATATTCAATGAAAACATTTCAACAGACTATTTCTTGAACAAAGTAGAAGTTCGTGAAACCTCTATTGGCAATACCACTTATAGTTCATGGGAATCACTTCTGTTTGATTACTGTGGATCTGGTTAATGGTTTCTTCATTTTAGATCCCTTTAAAGTACCCAAGAAAATGCTTATATTAGGTACCTACTTGGAAAAATTCAAACATTTCATGAAAATACAACAAGTGTAGTGATAACCAAATCAGTACTGGAAATATTAAAATATATATTTTGACCACTATATTCAAAGGATGGGCATAATTGCGGACCTATAATAATAAAATTATTTGATCGTATAGTCGAAGACAGAAACCTCACTGATATAAAAGTGACTGGAATGGATTTAGGAAACATATACAAAAAATGATCTTGGAGAACTCCTGCGATGTTCATTATCGATGTCTTTTATGTAGTAGACCAACATTGGTAACTGATTCAATTAAATGCAAATATTTTTGTAGATTAATACATAATAACTGTGTGAAATTAAAAGATGGAGGATATTACATTTTGCGATGAAATGTAACCTCTGCCGTAAATATTAAATTAAAGTCTCCCAGAAAATTTTTCCTTGGTGTCCTTATTATCGAGTTGTGCAAATTTTCATATCTCAGTTATTTACGACCAAAGAGTAGAATATGTTATTGCCAATTGTTATCAAAATATTTAGGAATAAAAATGAAAGCGTGGGTGCTCATTATAATTCATTTGTCACACGCTTTTATTTTTACTCGAAAATATTTGGGATCACAATTAGTGCAATATAATTTTCTACTTTTAGTAATTAAAAGCGTGCTTTACATTTTTTCTATTCACATTATTATTTTCTACTTTTTTGTCTTGTCAACCTATTTAAATCGATTTGTCAAACATGCCACATCTTATTTGTAGGCAGATAACCGCAGGGTACATAGTTTCGAATGATGTAATGTAACGTATCGCTCAGATGGGTTGCCGGAAAACAATTTCTTCCACAGTCAGAGCCAGAAATTTTCATCCAGTTGTTAGGTAGTTGTTATGAGTATGGTCTTCCACTACAAATAAACTATATTTCCATCTAGAAACGTCGTTGGAGATTTCCTGAATTTGACAAAATAATGAAAGGGAATGAACTAAATATGATCTCTCCTATTATCTCCTCTAGCATACCTGCCTTATACCAAACTGTCTTTCTTTCTTCGTTTGTATTCATGAAACCCAGACAAGAAAACAAATATTTATTCATTATTTACTCTTTGACAGTTCGGAGTTTGCATTTTTTTTTCCTTCTTTACTAAGAACATTCGAAAGTCTGATTCGTAAGATATATTCACAGGGTATCCAAGAAGTATTTGTCCAAGAAGTATTGGTAAGTACGGACTGAAAACAGCCATACATTTTTTATAATTCTTCGTGTTTGGAATATTGATTCTGAGGAAAGACTTTTGCCAATTAGTCCGAAATTTCGATTTTTTAAATTCGTGTGTACCTAGTTATTCAAATGATGCATGCTGTTGAGGAGATAAATCACTCGAATTGCGTGGAAGGAGATAGGTAGTCGGAAATAGCCTCTAAGTTTTATGTCAATTAAATTCCCTCGAATTCTTCATTTTTTCAATAGACAGTCAATATTTATTCATATCGATAAAATCAAACAACTGCAGAATATGTGAAGTAATGAAATTTCTCATCATTCCTTAAAAAACATATTTTTTCATTCTCAAAAACAGCTTATTCTTTCGATATGAGTGAAGAGAACATTTTTTTATAAAATTCCATGTGAAACTGTAGAAATTTTGATACGCCCGGACTACAGGGTGTTATGACTTAACACACCACATCTGTAAGACCAGACATTATTCGTTGGATTGCGAAAAACAGTATTGAGAGCATCGACTATCTGAAGACGGTCGAACTGAAACTATGTTTCTGGAGCGGCTACAGAACAAATCTCATTTCTCTCAAATACTGGAGCGTTGGTTGTTTATCCAGGAAGTACTACTGTTCAGAAGGATTCGAAAAAACAATCATTAAACAAGAAATAATAATGCACTCATAAAAATAGTAGAGAATGTACATATATATTTAATAAAAATTGACACAATTATTTCATTCGTTCTATGGACGAATGATATGAAACAATATTCATACAACGAAAACGATTGTAGCTTATTGGCAGTTAATTTTACAGTTGGCTACAAAATCGAAATAGATTTACTAAAAAACAATCTTGACAACAGTTGTCACAAAAGGCTAGAAATAATTCTCTGTTGAGATCTTTGTTAACTTGAATCTTTGAGATATACTTTTACATACGCATGCACATTGCAAAGGTTGGGTTTGCCATACACATAAATACAGAAAACAAACATTGGACTCACCCTGTTTCACACTTATTCACTGGAGTAGGTTTTTAAACGACAATTAGTTTTGATTTTATTATTATTTCGATTAATTCCGCGTCAATTGGTTATTTTATTTTATTCGCCCGGTATATTAGTATAGCGCGATATGGCTATGTTTTTTCTAAGAGATCGTGAACTATCGAATTGCGGACTCCCGTTGTCCTATCTCTGTTTTTCACTTGGAGCGTTCAATATTTGGTTTGCAGGTGCTTAGTTTAATATTTTCTGACGTTCACTACATTGATTGGAAACTCTCATCATTATTGTACGATACTGTGATTCGATGGACTTCTGAATCTCACTTTTGAGAGAAACATATTACCGTGTAACAACTATGATATGACTAGCTTTGCTACTGTTTTAACACTGAGTGACTTATAACCTCATATCTGAACGTACTTGCTTGACTTCTGAACACCGAATGATTATTTTGATCTGAAAACTCGCGCTTTTATAACCCGTTATCGAATCACGTGATAATTGGTCTAACCGCGACTAGCAATTATAATTATCTTCAACCATAATTGATGGCTTTGTTTTCTTTCTCTACGCATGAATGAATCGCGGGCTGTTATCTATACTGTTATCGAGTTAATTTTATTTGTCGGTCATAAACTAGCGAATTGATAGTGTTTTTCTGTGGTACAATTACATTGAATCCTTTTTTATGATCGCGCTGTGATGTAAACAAGTGGCAATCAATAATCTTGTTTACCATCCTAGATGAGTTATTTATGAATCCGGTGTACAAGGGTTGTTTCTTGATAATTATTTTTTAGTGCATTTAATTGTCTTCCAAGGATGAAATATGTTTTTACGAGCATATATTATATCAGTTTTCAGTCAAGCATGTGAAACCTATTGAACTTTTCTAGCTATCACGTTCTTATTTAAGCATATTATGTTGTTTTGTAGGGAAGGAAGTTTTTCTGTAATTACAGGGCGTAACAATTTGACGACAATTGGATTCACGCGTTAGGGGCTATTTTAGGTTGCAATCTACTTCTATTACTTCATCATTACTGACTTCTATTACTCCATCAATATATCAAGAGTACTTATCCTTCGAGTATGTTCTGCAGATTTCAATTCTTCCGAAATTTTCAGAATTATTGACAAAAAAATAGCGTGATAATTTTTTTTTCAATTCGTAATAATGTTATAGGTAGGCGTTTTTTTGCCTTTTTCAGTTTGTAATACCTCTGTCCTGAAATAGCTCCCAATTACATTAGTAAGTAGGTATAATATGAATCAACTAAAAAAAACAGTAACCAGCTAAATTAGGGAATAAGTTAACATTTCAATTACAGTCGAATTTTGAGAACAAATGTGTATAAGTTGGTCGATATTGCACTTTGATATCTTGTTGTCTCTGAGCTACCTCTTGTTAAATTTCTGCAATAAAGATATAGTATAATCATACGTACATGAATGAAAATCCGGCGAATTCTGTTAAAAATGACAAAACTTGTGTATCAACCAAACGTATTCACTGTGTCATTACCACTGGAACTTTTCAAGGTGGTGGTCACACAGACTGTGTTCCTCAAAATATTCACCGTTTTCATTGACGAATTGCTTGAGAGTTTCCTCAAATTTGGATGGTTTTATAAAAAAATGAATTTGTTCCATAATTTGGCGGCGCTGTATGTTACATACATTGTGATAATTGGCTGTGTTCGGCATAGTTTATAAATTTAGTACCTGGTTATTACCATGATGCATATATTTTCAAGAATGTTTATATATTATATTTGAACGTACTCTACTCATAAATGTTTCATGATGTTTGTATATTATTTCAATTTTATATTTGAAGCATTCTTATGTTCTAATGTTTTATTATTGAACTGATTTTTTCTTATATTTTAATGTTGAATTTCAATACGCACTTTAGATTTTTTGTGTTGTCATACTGAACGATTTTGTATAATCAGTAATTTGAGTTGAAGCTTACAGGTTTAGGGATCAATCAATTTTGACTGTTTATTTTTTGTTTTCATTATATTTGTTGATTTATAATAATGTTAACTTTTTTCTTCGAGGTATTGTTAAGTTGTTGAATATTTTTATGTTGGATCTCTAATCACTAAGCACTTCAGATTTTTGTGTTGTTATGACTGAACGATTTTGTATAATCAATAATTTGAGTTGAAGGTCACAGACTTAGAGTTTAATCAATTTTGGCTGTTTATTTTTTGTTTTCTTTATATGTGTTGGAATCATGAAATGTTGCTACTGGACTCTTAATAATTTCGCTGAATGTTACACATGACGAAATTCATGTAATGTGATTAATATTAGTCAATCTCTGATAGTTCTCCCACTGAGTGAAAACCCACAGTCCCATACTTATTTCTAGTGTATTTTTGAGCGAATGTGTATCAAGTTGAAAAACTTCATCTTCTTCACTGTTGCCTTGAGCTGCCTTGAGATTACTCTAAGCTTACTGGATGTTCATATATATATATATATATATATATATATATATATTTATATGTATATACAGCATATACAGCATATATATACAGCAATTTGTGTTGTGATTTGTTTCATTGATACTCCACACCATTGTTCAAAGATAAATATAAAGAATATCAACACAGGGTTGATGAAGAAGTGGAATAAATCTACTCTTCAAATATGATGCAGTGATGGATCTACGAAAATCGGTGAAAATGCGTTAGTAAAGTATGGGTTCTGTTCATTTTGGTTTTCAAATGTCATTTTTCTGTGATAAATCTTTTTTGAAATAAAATAGTATAAAAAAGTGTTTGATTTAATTTCGCACCCTCATTTATTATAATTTCGAATTTCCGTATCCAAAGTAAAAAAAATGCAGGGGTTGATTTTTTCAGATTTGAATTTTATTTAAAACATGTGCCAGAAAATAAGTAAAGTTTGACCATCCCCGTGAGTATTGTTGAAAATGGAATACAGTAAAAAAATTGCCCAAGAATTCTCAACTCAACATTTCCTCACAAGATAGTTTTATCCATTAATAAAAATGATACGTAAGAACTTTCGTTTGTACAGTTTTAGGTCATACCCTCGAAATCGATTTTTTTAAAATTGGGGTTGGTATTTCACCCCCTCTGCAAGTAATGAAGAACTTTTTTCTACACCAAATGATTTTCTGCATTGTCAAGAATGATCTGTGAATACTTTTGTTGGGGCAGTTTTAGGTCTTACCCCCGAAATAGTTTTTTTTTGGGGTTGGTAATTCACCCCCTCTGCAAGTAATGCAAAAATTTTTTTCTACACCAAATGATTCTCTTCATCGTCAAGAATGATCTGTGAATACTTTTGTTGGGGCAGTTTCAGGTCTTACCCCAAAATCGTTTTTTTTAATTGGGGTTGGTATTTCACCCCCTCTGCAAGTAATGCAAGATTTTTTTTCTACACCAAATGATTCTCTTTGAGACGGTGTGACCCCGGGTCTTGTTAGATTACATAAATTCCTAGATCTTGGTGGGTAGGGTGAGTGTTCTTTTCATAAAAAAAAGAAACTAGCATTATGAAGCCAACAATGGAAAACACTTGAGCATCGCCTGAGGATGGAATATCATTCAGAAGAACATACCAACAGGTAGTTAGAATCGTCATCTGCACTTCCAAGAAAAGGTTTCCGATGACAAGAATCTAGCAGAAAGTAAGTAAAGTTCCTTGAGAATTTCCGACTACGGATCACAAGTTTAAGGCGGTATGAAGAGAACATGGTGAGTATGAATGAATAGGTATGAGGTCCATACACTTCATAGGGTACGTTGTATGTACTTCCTACGATTCAACTTCAGCACTACGTGGCCATCTCCCAATCACATTTTCCTATTTGACATCTAAAATTGAAATACACACTTCATTGATTAATCTGAGCATAATATCAATCTTAGGAACAGAAAGGACAAATATGGGAACATTATAGAATGAGGATACTCAATTTAACTTCAACGATACCCTGTAATGTTCCAATAATATTTCTCTGCTGAAATGACTTCCCAAATCGTAGAATATTATAAGCATGTAGGAGTTAGCTTCAACTTCTACATTACCCTGCAATTTTTCAATAATCTCTATCTACTTATTTTACACCTCAATAAAAGAATATACTTTCTTGATAAAGCTGATAGAAAGAATAGTATCTTTAGAGTTAGTAAAACCAAATCTAAGAAATATTAAAACCAAATCTAGGAAATATTATGAACATGTAGGGATGACACTTCAACTTTCACGCTACCCTATCATCTTCCTAGAATATTTTTCTACTAGTCAAATATACCAAATGGAAGAATACACTTTTCTCGTCAAGCTGAAATGCTTTGTACCCACCTTGCCGAGCTTGAGAGTTGAAAATAGAGTTTCAAAGCAAAAGTTGTTCTGTAGATGTCAACAATACGTCAAAGACCAAAGTTTATGGCTGAAATTTGGTAGATGCCGTATTTATTCAGAAGGGAAACTTGGTTCTAATTTTACAACAGATATCTTAGACCACTTTTATGCAAGTTTCAGATTGCAAATCCATTCGAGAAATTCGAATATTGGCAAGTTTCAGTCGGAAAATTGGGAATTCTTAGAAACAAAATCCGTCTCCCTGGATACGATCCTTTTCCTATAAAAGCGAGCACAAAATCGATCAGAAAACAGTCCAGCTTGAGTCCTAGTCCTGACAACATATCCTGCTATGGAATTATATTTAGGTAAGGTGACTTGAATCATTTTTTATCCATTTTTACTGAAACTGTATTGTATTGTTATGTACGAGTCGAACATGATTATGAATTGTGACAGCTGACATTGCCAAAGTAGTTCGAACGGAGCGGCCGGCTGTAAGCTGTATTTTCACGGCTAGTTTCTCGATTGGAGTGTTTTAACGAGTAGCTATTTATTGGTTATTTATATAAATTATAAGATTGGTATAATTAATTTATTTAACAGGAAATTGTTTGCACATATGAAATATGCGAATTGATTTTACTAATAGTCTATGATTATTTGTTCCATCCATTATTCTTACAATGGATGGGTATGTTTAATAAATTTCTCAGTTGAAAAGGGAAACATTCTCAATTGAATATTGATAGAAAGATTTTTCTGTGAATTGAAAAATCCACGATTAAAATGAAGTTATTTTTTGTGGATTTTTCAATTCACAGAAAAATCTTTCTATCAATATTCAATTGGGAATTTTCCCTTTTCAACATGAATCCCCACAAAGGTTATCTTGACGATGGAAGATAGTGACTAAAGTTTATTTTATCAACAAATCAAATTTCTCAGGTTATGGTTTATATACCTATCCTATGATACAGGTATTGTCTAAAGATATGGGCGTGTTTTTTAATTCACCAAACTGGTGTGGTTGAGCTGGAATATGGTGAATGAATGGTGCGCCAAAAAACGTCATTTTTCATGAAATTCACCTCATTTCAACCAGTAATATAAAAACGACTTGGTGGTATATCTTTACAACTGACATTTGCAGTTTGAGGTTAAATCAAAACTAAAATAGGATCGACTGCAAATGCGAAAAAAAATCATAAATGAGTACATTACATTAAATGTCCATTTAGTATAATTTTAAAACTAAGTTGTTTCATTAAAGAAATGAGATCATAACATATGAAGTTTTTATCTATAAAAAATAAAACAGAAAAATTCCCAAAAAAATTGGCCTACCTATTGGCAAAATATCACTAGAATTAGTCTAATATATAAAAAATATGAGGTCACCAACATAAAATAAGTATTTAGGTATTTTGGTATAATATACAAAACAAAAACTCTTCCAGAATACAATTGGGTATTTCAAATATCATTCATCAGAATCTGAATGGGTCCTTCTTCTTTTAGAATCCCCCCTGATAGCATCAGCAAGATTACTGATGGCCTGAATTTCTTTTTCTTTCAAAACTTTTTTCTTCCCATCTCATATCATCTTTTTCATCACGGGTAGCTCTTGATTTATTTTTTTCATACAGGTATTGACTAACCGAAAGCTTTTTCTCCTTACTCTTATCTGGCTTATTCATATCTGAGCATTTGTTTTCTTTATTTGGTATTACTTCTTCCGTAGATTTCCATACTTTTTGAAAAAAGATTTTCTGTACAAACAGTCGAGAGTTTATAGCCCGAAACTTGATTAAACTGTTCGAAATACTCCTAAGTTATTTTGGATTCTCCTGTGCTTTTCAATCTTTTGTCCTTATTGTTTTTGTAGGTTTGAATCAGATTCCTATATTTAGCATTCCCAGAAAATTTTTTTTTTCTCATACTCAAAGAAATGTCGTGCCAAAGTTTAGTTTTCTTACACTTAGGATTACATAAAGTTTCCTCTTTTTTGAGCCTTAGTGAGATAAAAAGTTTTGTAGCATTTGAGTCCCACTTTTTTTTAGTTTCTCCGGATCCTTCCGGCTGTTCAGTTTTGTTAAAACTCTCCTTTTTTTTGCTTTTTTGAATTTTTTTATGTATTCATTTGCATCTGTAAAATCAATTGATGGTGAAGGTTTTTTAAAGGTTGAAATAATTAACATTGGAAATTATTTCTATCTCCTCTGCAGTTAACTCGGCAGAAACAATTTCGCCTTCAACCTCCAAGTTAACTTGAAACTTGAAATAACTGAATGATTTCAGATTGAGCCATAATTTTAGAATTTTCTTGCGAGAGTCACACAGAGAATCATACACAAGGATCTGGCAGCGCACAAAACTTGTTTTGTTTGTGGCTCTGCAATCATAAACATAACCTACCTAATATTCCATCCACCAAACTCACCAACCTTTCCAGCCGGTGGAAAATTCAAGAATTGGTGGACCAACCTGTTGAATTAAAAAACGAAAATGGTTCGTCCACCACTTCCACCACAATAATATAAAAACGACTTGGTGTACCCACCACTCTTCCACCACACCAGTTTGGTGAATTAAAAAACACGCCTTATATAAGGTTTGTTTTGGTTCGCAGTCAGAATGGTTCTGAATCGGTTCAAAGCAGTAGGACAGTCGTGGCAAGGAAAACATCGTGCGAGCCCACTTCGAATCTACGAGTGTGCGACTGTTTTGAACGGTTCAGAATCGCTAGAACCGCGAACCAAAACAAGCCTACAGTCAGTCAACCAAACGAGCAAAAATTTGGATACAAATGGATTTCATTCGTAGATGGCGTTAGTCTAATGATCTCCAAAAATGATATATCCGAGTGAGATGGAAGAAATTTAGGTGGGAGTGGCAATTGGCAAGCGACCCGACCTTGAGGGGTTAAACTGGAATAACAATATTTTGTTTCTGTTTCCGCAATCTCCCATGCTATTTGTATTTATTTTGAAATCGTGGATAGTGAAATTTGATAATGTTTTGTGGTATTATTAAGTGATCGTCGTTCTGTGTTTTCTGTGAACATTTGTGTGTATAAACTTTTATAAGACAATTACATTTGTGAGAAAAATTGGAAAAGTAGGTAAGAACGAAATATTCATTTATTTGAGCTATTGGGGAATTACTGTACCTAAGTCCCTTTTGAAAGTTATATTGTGAAGTTGAGTATGATTTAATATCCACTAATATGTTTAGTAACAAAAATATTAATAACGAAAAGTAAGGTTATGTACCAATGTGAAGTTGGCTGCCAAAGCAAGCTGCCAAATTTTCCGAACATTCCCGAACGACCAGTGGCGCGAGCATTTCCCCCCTTTTCGGGTAATACGATAAGGCAGTCTGACAGTCAGCTGCCACGGCGTGGCGGTGATATAAAAGAGGAATAAATTGAAACGGTGACAATGTTTGAATCAATCAAACATTTTTGAATGACTGCCGTAAATAATTTCTGGGGCTCATATGTTTATATACCTTTTTTTGTGTATCTCATCACAACAAAATAATAAGAAAGGCTACATTTCTATACAGGGGAATAGTGAGAAATGTTGAAATTAACTTTTTCAACCCCTGGAACATCGATTTTTCAGCTGCTTTTGGGTCGAATGTATTGCTTTCGATGATTAAAATCCACCTATGACAAAATTATTCCTTGCAAATATGGTCTGGAGGGTTATACAGGACATCGATTTTTCAGCTGCTTTTGGGTCAAGTGTATTGCTTTCGATGATTAAAATCCACCTATGACAAAATTATTCCTTGCAAATATGGTCTGGAGGGTTATACAGGGGGTAGAAGAAAATTTCGAAAATCACGTTTTTCAACCCCTGAAACATCGATTTTTCAGCTGCTTTTGGGTCAAGTGTATTGCTTTCGATGATTTAAATCCACCTATGATGAAATTATTCCTTGCAAATATGGTCTGGAGGGTTATACAGGGGGTAGAAGAAAATTTCGAAAATCACGTTTTTCAACCCCTGGAACATCGATTTTTCAGCTGCTTTTGGGTCAAGTGTATTGCTTTCGATGATTAAAATCCACCTATGATGAAATTATTCCTTGCAAATATGGTCTGGAGGGTTATACAGGGAGGGGGGAAATATTGAAAATCACGTTTTTCAACCCCTGGAACATCGATTTTTCAGCTGCTTTTGGGTCGAGTGTATTGCTTTCGATGATTAAAATCCACCTATGACAAAATTATTCCTTGCAAATATGGTCTGGAGGGTTATACAGGGGGTAGAAGAAAATTTCGAAAATCGCGTTTTTCAACCCCTGGAACATCGATTTTCAGCTGCTTTTGGGTCAAGTGTATTGCTTTCGATGATTAAAATCCACCTATGATGAAATTATTCCTTGCAAATATGGTCTGGAGGGTTATACAGGGAGGGGGGAAATGAAAATCACGTTTATCGACCCCTGGAACATCGATTTTTTAGCTGCTTTTGGGTCAAGTGTAAATTGCTTTCGATGATTTAAATCCACCTATGACAAAATCATTCCTTCAAATATGGTCTGGAGGGTTATACAGGGGTAGAAGAAATTTCGAAAATCACGTTTTCAACCCCTGGAACATCGATTTTTCAGCTGTTTTCGGGTCGAGTGTATTGCTTTCGATGATTTAAATCCACCTATGACAAAATTATTCCTTGCAAATATGGTCTGGAGGGTTACACAGAGGGGGGAAATATTGAAAATCACGTTTTCAACCCTGGAACATCGATTTTCAGCTGCTTTTGGGTCAAGTGTATTGTTTTCGAAGATTAAAATCCACCTATGATGAAATTATTCCTTGCAAATATGGTCTGGAGGGTTATACAGGGAGGGATGAAAATCACGTTTTTCGACCCCTGGAACATCGATTATTTAGCTGCTTTTGGGTCAAGTGTATTGCTTTCGAAGTGTATTGCTTGACCCAAAAGCAGCTAAAAAATCGATGTTCCAGGTCGAAAAACGTGATTTTCAATATTCCCCCTCCCTGTATAACCCTCCAGACCATATTTGAGAATCATTCATCATGGTGAGATTTAATCATCAAGCAATACACTTGACCAAAAGCTGAATCGATGTTCCAGGGTTGAAAACTGATTTTGAAATTTTCTTCTACCCGTGTATAACCTTCCAGACCATATTGCAGGAATATTTGTTATAGGTGGTTTAATCATCGAAAGCAATACACTGCAAAAGCAGCTAAAAATCGATGTTCCGAGGTCAACGTGATTTTCAATATTTCCCCCCTTATAACCCTCCGACCATATTCGGAATAATTCATCATAGGTGGATTTTAATCATCGGAAGCATACACTCGACAAAAGCAGCTGAAATCGATGTTCAGGGTTGAACGTGATTTTCGAAATTTCTCTACCCCTGTATAACCTTCAGGCCATATTGCAAGGAATATTTGTCATAGGTGGATTTAATCATCAGCTACATTGACAAAAGCAAAATCGATGTTCCAGGGGTCGAAAAACGTGATTTTCAATATTTTCCCCCTCCCTGTATAACCCTCCAGACCATATTTGCCATGGACGTATAAATAAAGATGGACCCAGTTATTTACATTATTAAGTGAAGCCACTGAACGGCTACATTCTAAGGTCGTGCTGTTGAGTTGGGCGTTGCCATGTCGAGTCTGTGATAATTCTTTATTACCCACCAACACTAGCTTAAACTTTATCGCCAACGAATTCCATTCAGTAACTGAACATTACTATACTTTACGATTTATGGAATGAAAATCGAAATTACACATTCCAGAATCTGAACTAGAGAAATGAATTTCAAAAATCGTTGTGGGCTTCCAAAGAATGGACCTTTACATTTACGAAAAAAAAATTCCAAAACTTATATAGGTCGATTATATTTCATATGAAACGTCCAATTGACTTAGAATGCCTTCATATATTTTTTATTTCGAAAAGATATTGCCTTTCAAAGTGTACCCGTGACGTCACGTTCATCGAAAACTACCCCCTCCATAATCCACGTTCAGAAAAACGCATTACTGTTCTTGTCAAAAATATAGCTCACTGCTTGATATACACCATTAATATATAATTGAACACTGTTTATTGATAGACTCATCAACAAAAAAACCCATTTCAACAACGGTTTTCTTTATTTAAAACATTCAAAGTTTCTGAACGGGCCTTCCTTTTGATGAAGAGCGACCATTGGCAACACCACAAATATTAAAGACAGTTCCCATTGAAATCATATTGACATTTGAGGTTAATGTTTATTTTTATCAACTTATTAATTACTCAATATCATAAACGATTTGGTGTGTTTATAATGAAACGAGGCTTCGTAAAAGCAGGTTCGGAAAATTTGCCAAGGGTGGATTATGAGATGATTGACTCTTTTTATTTATTTTTATTCTTTGTTTATGCAACGTTCCCAAGAACTAAGTGAACTAATAACTAAGGATTCAACACTAGCAAATCAATGAGCGCGTTTATGGAACCCCTAGTACAAGAACCATGACTAGAAAGTTGCCCAACTTTTAACTAAGAACTTGTGTTCTTAGTTAAAACATTCGTGATTGTTTAGATATAATCAATCATAAATGCATTATACTATGAATATATATGTAGGCTTTGTCTGTTTGTATTATAATATAAATAAATTCATATTCGGTACCTGTTAGTGTTTCCTTCATGTGATGAGTCAAATATTTATTAAGTTTGAACTACTGAAAATATAATTAATAATTTAGAATGAATAGACTTGAAGTATGTTCATACACATTTCGTAAATTTTTTGCAAAATTATTTACTTATTTCACACCAATTCTTTGTTGAGGGATATTAATCTATTTTTTACAAATACAGGCTTACATTTTCTATGGTAAAAATATTTCTGAAGATATTGGCATTCATGAAGAGAATGTGACAACAAACCTTAGAAAACTTTGACATAATACTGCACATTCTAGTTATTCAAAGTATTTTTGAATTTCAATCAATCAAAATAGAAGAAATTATTATTATCGCCAAAGTTGTTAAAGAATTCGTCCACCGTATGCTCCTGAAATAAATTGTATTGTGCCATTTGGAGTAGCAGATATTAAAAATTTTACAGTATTGCATTTTTTCTATTCTGACCAAGTCATGGACAGACGAACAGGATCAGAGGGTTTTTCAATTTCCAGACAATAATTGAATTAACTTTCTTATAGCGAGCTCTGAAAGGGATCGGCAAATTTCTTTCAATTTCAGATATGTCAGGCCAATATATAAGCTCTTATAAACAATTTGCCATCATAGGCAGAGCTTTTGTGAAAATCTTGTGAACACTTGATTTACTCCTATCAAAGTCATCAGCCAATCGAGATTATACATCCCCAACCCATTATCTTTTTAAACTTATCAGAACATCCATATATTTAATTTACTCAATTTTGGTAATGTATTTCACAATGTGGTAAACATTTTCAGGGAGCCCCAAATAATATTACTCTTCTTTTCTATAAGTGCAATAGATAAGCACTGGCGCTGCTGTCCTTCGATATTTTCACAATCAGGATCGGATGAAGACTGACTAGGAATATACTCAGAATTTTTTTTGGTGGTGTTATTTTGGTGAATCGGATAATGTACTAGCTTTGCTACTGCTAGGAGAAGAACTATTCGAAACTCTTGAGTAAATATTTCCCATGGATGTAATGTCACTCAACACAGTTTTACTAGCTGAAGGAGTGATGTTTTCATTTGGTTTGGGTTTCTTCATCGTTGGTAGGTCATATACTTATGATGAAACATTGTCTTGCTTCAACATAAATTTGGATCCCCTTGTTCTAGCATATTCCTAATTCGTAGTATCTTCTTTCAGCTGAAACCAAAGAACAATATGTTTATAGGACTGGATATAAAATACAGTAGTGATCGATGATTTTGCAAACTTGCATTGAGTGAAATTAAAGATCGTTCCTTGATGTACTCACCTGGAAATGTTCTGCACAAAAGCATATATTTCCGCTTTTTACAAAAGTTTGATTCACTTTCACTGGTGTTCAGACAACCGTGCACATAGCACTTTTTAGACATTTTCATAGTTATTAAAATTAGAAAATAATTTCCGAAATTTTTCAATACCAAACATTCATGGCGAGCTTGTTCATTTGCAGCAGTTCTCTGCATATCTCGTGTCTCGTATCAGTCGTATCAGATATATGCAAGAAAAAGAGCTGAAGAGAGAAAAACGATTGATAATATTCTATTCCGTGAAGAAAACGAACGAACCTATCAAAGTATCAAATAACAAATGTCATTACGTCACAATTCCATGATTCGCAACTCATACAACGATGCCAAATCAACTTTTAGTGAACGTGACGTCACGAAACCACTTTTTCCGGATTATGGAAAAACTACCCATCAGAAAAATAAAATAAAAAATCCCAAGTGATATTAGCACATATACTTTCTAATTACAGTGTTTTCACATAGTGCATAAAAAGGTCCATTCTGTACAGTTCCATTGCAACGCTGCACTGGCAACGCTGTTGAATTCTTCCGTCTATCACAAACATCGTATCATCCTATGATGTTTACAAATTTGACCAGTTCATGTTGACATTTTCTGTGGTGTGCAGTATTTGTTGAATATTGTTTTTTGTGTTGTGTTTGGATTATATAGTGAAAGAAAAATAGATAGAGACTAATAATGGTGCAAGCAATCCAATTGTTCTAATCAAAATCTTAGCTTTCATAGGTGAGTACATAGTTTGTTTACAAACATTAGAGATTGGCGTTCATCTTTGTCATAGGCGTCACAGTGGGTATCAAATTTCTATACATACACAAAATGAAATAGATTTATTGAAATCTTGTTATATGAAGGTGATGATCGACAATAACAAAAAAATGATTTACAAACGAATGCAACGTTGTAGATGAAAACTCATTGATTTTTGACTGAAATATTAGTGCAAACAATCAATGTATTCCAAATGAAACTGATATTTACCGAATAACAACTTTTATTTAACTTCACCTGTTAGTTTGTTAGTTAGTCAAATCATGCAAGTGAAATTTGACCCAAATCTAATTTTTCCACTTGAAAAAAGTGTTTAGTACCATAAAATTTAAAATAATATCAAAATAAAATAAAAAATAAATACAAGCTTTTATTCAAATGCCCTAAAAGGTACAAAAATAATGTTTTCAAATGTGTGACTTAGGTTATTCTGTGAGTAACAGATTCAAAAGCTTGTCGCTTCTGTATTCAAACTGAAAACTTTGCGAGGCAAACTTTTGAAGTTGTTTTTACTTTTAATTATATTATACATTGTTGAAAATAATGTCTAACTTTGGATTTCCATTTAGGTTTCCAGCTGATGCCCATGAAAAAGCTGTTTGGTTGGAAAAGCTGGGATTGAAAGAGTTCACTGAAACTGTTTCAAAGTATGCTAGAATTTGTTCTATTCATTTCGAAGGAGAAGCTTTTGAAATAAAACCCAGTGGAAAAATATATCTGAGAAAGGGTGCTCGTCCCCTTTTTTTTAATGAAGAGTATATTCCAACAACTGAAACTGCTTCAACCTCGAGGTAAACTAATCATTCAACAGAATTATTATCATCTCAAATTATTTTTAATATCTTTCATTCCTTCCAAACATAAATTTACCTTTTTTTAGATTAGATAATAGAAAGTCATCTACGGATTCAACAGATACAGCCCCAGGAACTAATTGTTCGGATATTATCGATTCTTTTGGCCCCCCACTGAAGAGGTAAGATGAGATTCAATAATTGATTTCACTTGTTAATATGATTTTTATATTAGCTCAAAACTTGCAATTCAATTATCACCCACTTTTAAATGTACTGTTTTAAAACTTTACAGATTCCATTCAGATACATCAGCTACTATGACTGCCCCAGAAATAGATACGGAATCTCTCTCAGAAACTTTGACTGCATCGGAAACTGAATTGATTCAAATGTCAATCACTGAAAAGGAAACAGACAGACCCACAATTTCGCAAAAGAAAAAGTGAGTAGAATAATATAATATTTGTTGCACTATGATATATACAGTGCTCGTCTAAAGTCCGTACCCCCCCTACTAATTTTTGAACCACCTGGTATATCGCAACGAAATTTGGAGGGCTCAAATAGGAGATAAATACCTACTTTTTCATGAAAAAATCACAGCTAAAAGTTTTAAAATGGTGGCTGGGCGCCATTATCAATAATTTTTTTAAATAGAACACCCTATATATTATTCTATTTTCGAAATCTGCTCATAATTCTCAACAGTTTTCTCTAATACACTTTACTCCTGAATTCAATTGTTTTCGAAATATTAACGTTTGAAAAGTGACATTTTGGTCATTTCAAACCCAACGAAAAACACTAATGTTGCTTTCAATCAAATTTGCAAAAACCGTTGTCGCGGTAACATCTTGTTTACTGTCAAACTGAACTGCTAACTGTCAAATAGTCCATTGAGCGCCTAAATCCTTTTATGAAAAGTGTGATCATGGCTCGTCTTTTCTTTTGTTTGATTTACCTGAATTGATTTTACTTGTATCTCTTACAATATGAAATAAAATTATTATTATTATTAGTATTCCAAAGTATTTGGGATGGTTTCCTCTATTATTGTCTTGCCTTCTAGGTAGAAGGTAGTAGTAAACAAATATTATCAGTATTCCAAAGTATTTAGGATTAATTTTTATTGAAACGTGGATGTTTATCGAAGTCATATTGTGAATTGAAACAACAGCTTGATAATTGAGAAAATAGCTACACCAATGGACAGGCGCATTTTTTTCAATGTGGTATCCCATGTAGGTCTAATCCACCATAAAAATAAACTTATAAAAAATAACAAAAATAAAAAATGTAAATAAAATATAAATAGGTCAGGTACTGAATAGTACTGTTATCGACAAATATAAAACGCAATAGAAAATAAATAAATAAATAAAGTTTTGTCGAATAACAAGAATAAACATATTGACTAAAATATATTACCGAATCAACCCACCAGTTTTCTGATCCGGTGTTTAGCAATAAAATGGGAATACATTATAATAAAATTAATATCAAATCATGTGCCACATTCTGAATGTGCAAATCTAATACACCAAAAATCAAATAAAGTCTATTCTTGGAATAATAATGGAACTGAACAAATATTTTATCAAACTCAAATAAACTGTTTCAGCAGCATTAAAACATATAAAAAAAACATTCTTTCAAAATATCAACAAATAAAATGAGACCTCGTCCCACCCCAGGTGCCTTCGTTGATATTGTAATGATATCTACAAAAATCACAAATATGATATTATTTCTACTTCAAAAAAAAACCTTCATTGAATGAATATACTAGATTTTAGCTATTTATTGGTAATTAAAAAATTATTGCACAGCAAACATTCACGATTTTTTATAATAGAACAGGTATTGTGAAATTTTCTTTTACACGTTTTACAGCTAGAATTCAAAGTTCCTCTGATGGAAAATCCGCATACGAGACAAAAATCAAATTGATCGCGATCCGCATTTTCCAAAACTATAGTCATCAATTCGTTTCTGAACTCATCCATATCATTTGGTTTCAATAAAGATTCATTTCTCAGAATTTGCATGAAGAAATATATAACATAAACTCCGCAGTTATATCCATCTTTTTGTCTTATATGAGTTATGCACTCAGTTTTGAAGTGACAACCTTCTCTTGACAAATTTTTATTATAATATTTTTCAATGAATGACTAAAATTTTTCTTTATAATCTTCGGCTACTTTTGAGATATTGTTGTAACGTGGATCGATATATATATGAATTTATTTATTTGCAAATCAGCTATGGCTAAAACCCAATGGTCACGATTCAAAACCGTACCAATAATGATAGGAAAACAATTTTTGAATTGATTCTTATTTCAGGCAGATCTGAAAAAGAACTTTGTTCCATATCATTGCCGCAATGCATTATGGCGTAAGTTTGGTTAGTGGTGAGCAGGATATGAGAGTCATGGGGGTATAATTTTGAAAAATGATGAACAGTTATTCATTGCATAATCCGTTAGCCATTGCCTTCAATATAATGTTTTAAAATCGTCGAATCGCAATTCTGCAGAAAAATTTTCTTGGTTTTTTTTTTAAATTAATTTAATTCGTTGTGGGGGCCAAATTTTTGTGCGACAAAATATTTCGAAATATAGATCTTGTAAAGCACTTTAAGTAGCACAGGTTTATGCTAAAAAATCCCCATCCACGAAAACTTTGAAGGAGTTTTGGAATTTTTTTGAAAATTAATTTAATTCGTTGTAAGGGCCAAATTTTTATGCGTCAAAATTTTTCGATATATAGATTTTGTAAAGCACTTTAAGTAGCACAGGTTTATGCAAAAAAATCCCTATCTGCGAAAACTTTCCCATCAAATAGTAAATTAATGACTCTGGCTATGAAATTCCAACACATTTTAGGGACCGCTGGCGGCCGAGAACACTTCGTATCGCCGCGACAGATTCATGGTTGAAACTCGTGGCTGCTTTCACACTGATTTTTGAAGTCCCAACATTGAGCTAATAATATGTATTACATTTTCAATGAACATTGTGGAAATATCATTATTTTCATGATTTATACAACCACTCAAATAATATATTTGTTCCAGGCGTCTTTATCAGAATCAACATCTGAACTTTTCAAAAGGATGCTTAAGGGATCCAGAACTCAAAAGTATACACCAGCCTCAGATCATTTGCTCTAACTCTGAGCTTCTACTCGACCAAGGCATATAATTATGTCAGAAAGACATTCAATAATTCTCTACCTCACCCAACAACCATATCAAAATGGTACCAGTCAGTTGATGGTGCTCCTGGATGGACACAGGAGGCATTCAGAGCAATGAAACTGAAGGCGGATGCAGCTAAACAAGAAAACAAAAGTGTTATTTGCAATTTAATTTTCGATGAAATGTCTATTCGAAAACAAGTCGAATGGACTGGCAAAAAGTTTTGTGGGTATGTGGATATTGGTACTGATTTGGATAGCGATCAACTTCCTGAAGCAAAAGAAGTACTGGTGTTTATGCTGGTTAGTTTGAACAGTTCCTGGAAGATACCTGTTGGATATTTTCTTTTAGATGGTCTTTGTGGATCTGACAAAGCTGGGCTTGTTAAGAAATGTTTAGAGTTGGTTGATGAAACTGGAGTGCTTGTATCCTCTATGACATTTGATGGAACTTCAGCCAATTTGAAAATGGCTTCAGTTCTGGGAGCAGATTTCAATATTTCACCAATGAAAACTTATTTCAGTCATCCTGTTACGAAGGAAAAAGTATATTTATTTCTGGATCCATGCCATATGATAAAATTAGTTCGAAATTGTTTAGGATCATATAAGAACTTGACAGATTCTCATAACAATCAAGTGAGTTGGGATTATATTGATAAATTAGTTGACATTCAATATAATGAGGGGTTAAATGTTGCAACAAAACTGTGAAAGCGTCACATCATGTGGACTAAAGAAAAAATGAAGGTGGAGATTGCGACTCAAACGCTAAGTAAAAGTGTAGCAGATTCTTTGATATATCTGTGTAAAGATTTATTGTTGATTGAATTCAAAGGAGCTGAGGCAACTGCATTATTCATTCGTTATTTTAACGATCTGTTTGACATTTTCAACTCAAAAAATAGATTTGCGAAATATATTTATAAAAAGCCATTGTCTTCAGTAACAAATGATACATTTTTGATCACCTAGACGTTATTAAGGAATATATATTGCATCTGTCTGCTGGAAGTGTTAGTGTTTTGAAGTCAAAAAGAAAAACTGGTTTCTTAGGATTTCTTATTTGTATTGAAAGCCTCAAAGGTCTTTACGATTCTTATGTCAAAACCAATAAACTCAAATATATTCTCACTTACAAATTGTCACAAGATCACATTGAACTATTTTTTGGAGCTGTAAGAAGTCGTGGAGGATTCAATAACAATCCGACTGCTAGACAATTTGAGGCAGCATATAAGAGGTTGATAGTTCATTCAGAAATAAAAGCTGGAGAAACTGGAAATTCTATTAACTTAGATGCAACCTCAATATTATTTTGTAGCAGTGGTAGAGTAACCATCAATGAGAATGGTCAAGATCTTTCTTTGATGGCTGAGCAGGTATCATTTGAAAATAAATTGAGTGAAGATATACAAGCTTTAGATTTTCTCCACTCTTCTGCTTGGTGTTTAACAGATTATGTTAATGATATTGTTTGTTATATAGCTGGTTATGTGCTATGCTATGCTATGAGCTTGAAGAGAATTGTTACATGCTTTAGATGCCAGCCACTTTTATTTGATGAAAATGACGAAACTACTTGTACACTACTTATAAGGAAAGAATATAAAAACCTCACAAAAGCATCAAAATTGGTAGTAGAAACTTGTAAAATTGCTGAAATATATTTCAGATTTTTTAATAAAACAACAAATATATTCAATAAGAAAATTAAAAACCTCATGAATATCTTGGTGAATAACACTCTACAAAACCTGCCCCCAAAACTCTATGAACATTTTGGTGATCACTTGTATGACGAAGATCCCATTGGTGGTCACTCAATAGAGCTGTTGAAGCTGATTTTGAATAAATATTTCAAAATTAGAATCCATCATGAGACATCTAGTAAATTAGATTCATCAACAGTACGAGTCAGGAGCATTTTGACAAAAACAGTTTTATTTCGTAATCAATAAAATATATGTGTTTTCCATCCCGAATCTTCCTGAGTTTCAAATGTATGTTGCCTTAGATTATCATAATTCAGTTCGCAATATTTTTATTCCTATTTTGAGTTGGAAATACCTATCAAATAATACAAGCCTACTTATGTAATACTTTTATTATGTGCCTACTTATGTAATACATTTATTATTACATAAAAGTTATATGCGCACTCGGTTACTTTATGCTAGTAAACATATTTTAAATTTCAAAACAAGGAAAAAACTTTCAGAATCTTTGGTTTTATCCCATCTAAATTATTGTAACATTGTCTACTATCCATGTCTTGATAAATGCACTCAAAATCGACTTCAACGAGTGCAAAATACTTGTTGCAGATTCATATTTAATCTAAGGAAATATGATCACATTTCTCAATACATCCTGCAGTTGAAGTGGCTCAAAATTTCTAATGTATTTAAACACCATTTCCTCATTTTTTTGCATAGATTATTTAATACTAAAAGTCCACCATACCTTGACAAACTAGTATTCAGAAACAATTTACACAATCTTAATACCAGACATTCACATATACTTAACATGCCACACCACCGGACAGCTTTGTTTGAACGTAGTTTCACTTATAATGCAGTAAAACTTTTTAATTCCTTCAAACCAGAACTATCAACTCCACTGAATAGATATAAGAAAGTCGCTAAAAATGAACTGCTGAACCAACAAGACTAGTCACATTGCTACATATTTTTTCTCTCTTTCTTGATTACAAAATTTATTAAATTGTTTACTTATATCAATATTATTAACATTGTAAATGCTTTTTCTTTTTATTATCTTTAATATTTTATTATTTTCATTTTTGTATTACCTTTTTTTTTGTAAACTGAAAAGGTTAAGAGTTCAAGAGTAGCTATTAGCTAATCTTCGCCTTTTCAGGGCAAATGCATGTACATTTGTTAAATAAAGTCGATTTATTATTATTATACTTTGTTCCAGAGATATGAGCATGGCCCTAGTTTCATGATCACCCAGTATATTGTTGATATTTGGATGATCCATAAACGACTGCAACTTTGGAGATCATTCCCTTTATCTTCCATTCGTATTGCTAATGAGAAATGAAATAACTAATAAAAAACCTTTTTAAAGACATGCTTTTATTTAAGCCGTGTACTAAAACGTATAGAATAATTTTAAGTCATTCCTGACAATGATTTAATTATTTTTTGTTGAATTATTTGGTTTCAAATTGACAAGTTAATTGTTATCAACTAAATTGGTACCTACTTTCATGAACACTTCAGCGACAAGCTTTTTGAAACCAAATAATTCAACAAAAATAATTAAATCATTGTCAGCTATAGCTTGAACTTATTTTATATCGTTTCAGTCACACGGCTTAAATAAAACTTTCTTTAAAAAGGTTTTATTTTGCTTTTAGTTATTTCACCTTAATCTGTTCATTTCTAATACAGCCGTGTTATTACAATGTCATGATCTCCGACCCCAAAATTTCCCACACACCAATTTTGACTAGAACCTGGCCATAATCACAAAACTCGCCCGACATTCTGAAGTCGCCATTTTGGATTTATAGATTTTGACAAAAAATTCACGCATAATCTCTATACCTGAAAACCCCCACATACAAATTTTGAATGAAATATGACCATTATCAGAAAACTCGTCCCTCATCTTGGGGCCGCCATCTTGAATTCATAAATTTTGACAAAAAAATCAAAATATCCGAGAAAACCACCGCATACCAATTTTGAATCGACTTGGACCATAATCACAAAACTCGTCGTCCATCTTGGGGGCGCCATCTTGAATATATTAATTTTGACAAAAATTTCATAATCTCCGACCTCGAAAATCCCCCCATACCAATTTCGAATCGAATCGGACCACAATCACAGAACTCGTCCGCCATCTTGAATTTATTAATTTTGAAAAAAATTTAATAATCTCCGACCTCGAAAATCCCCTCATACCAATTTCGAATCGAATCGGACCACAATCATAGAACTCGTTCGCCATCTTGAATTTATGAATTTTGACAAAAAAATCAAAATATCCGAGAAAACCGCCGCATACCAATTTTGAATCGAATTGGACCATAATCACAAAACTCGTCCATCTTGGGGGGCGCCATCTTGAATTTATTAATTTTGAAAAAAATTTCATAATCTCCGACCTCGAAAATCCCCTCATACCAATTTCGAATCGAATCGGACCACAATCACAGTACTCATCCGCCATCTTGAATTTATGAATTTTGACAAAAAATTCATAATCTCCGTTCCCGAAAACCCCCACATACCAATTTTGAATCGGATCATAATTACAAATCTCGTCCGCCATCTTGGAGCCGCCATTTTGTTTTTTATTTAACAAAAAATCCATAATGCATTGCCACCGGAATTATATATAACAAGTGAAACTAAATAAAATCTTGTAATAAAAAGTATAATCTTCAATATGACTATAGAATATGTATATGAATCTAAAAATATATTCAATAAAAGACTAGAATCGAAAGTTGTTTTATTGTCCCTCTTATCTTTATCAGTTCTGTTTCTTATATTAAAAGTGCAGTGTAAATTTTTCATTGCTTCAAATGTAGAAATAATAATTATTTTCTCTTAGAATCGGCCTATTTAATGATGATAAACACATATTTTATGAACACATCAGATCTGTATATCACAAGTTTTGCCAAAGTTTTCATAATCATATGAAACCACATATTTTTCTTTTAATCAATACCTATATTAATTAAATTGTGTGCGCCACTGTCGTTGGATGGCAGGTTACAGTCTATCGCAGGTCTCCTCCTTCCTCGCAACCCGCGCGCCTATAAACTGAGCGGCTTCAAAACAATCTATGTTGATAGTATTAATTTGCTGAGTCCATTATATATTTATACGTCCATGATATTTGCAAGGAATAATTTTGTCATAGGTGGATTTTAATCATCGAAAGCAATACATTCGACCCGAAAGCAGCTGAAAAATCGATGTTCCAGGGGTTGAAAACGTTAATTTCAACATTTCTCACTATTCCCCTGTATAGAAATGTAGCCTTTCTTATTATTTTGTTGTGATGAGATACACAAAAAAAGTTATATAAACATATGAGCCCCAGAAATTATTTACGGCAGTCATTCAAAAATGTTTGATTGATTCAAACATTGTCACCGTTTCAATTTATTCCTCTTTTATATTACCGCCACGCCGTGGCAGCTGACTGTCAGACTGCCTTATCGTATTACCCGAAAAGGGGGGAAATGCTCGCGCCACTGGTCGTTCGGGAATGTTCGGAAAATTTGGCAGCTAGCTTTGGCAGCCAACTTCACATTGGTAGGTTATGTTGTAGAAGAATGGATATATTCTATTTTAAATAGAATTTACTCGAAACTGCATTACTGAAAATGTTATATATTCATTTAGTTTCCAAACACTGATATTCTCTTTATACTCAGATAATATTGCCTTGTGCTATAAAACATTTTCTTTCTAAATAAGTTGATACCTGTTGGACAAACCAATGGCTTCTTGAGATACGATCCAAAATTAATGAATTTTCAAATAGTTATTGCCAATAAATCTGCTGTGTAAGCTAAGTTCTGAGAATACAATTTTTATTGGTGTCAGCCCAAGCAAAAGAAATTTCCAATAAAGATTCCCTTCCAGTGGTCATTCATACTTTTTCTTGTGGAGTGTGTAGTGTATATTATCTCACCAATATTTGTAGGTAAATGAATATTTTATACATGTATGTTTCAGATGTGCCTACTACAATTGTGGGCTTTCAGCCCAGAATAATCCATCGTTGAGACTATTCCATTTTCCAGTGAAAGATACCACTAAATGTAAACGTTGGATATTACACTCAGGTATTATATCTCCCTTTTTCAATTGTGAGTAATATTATTGTAGAAATATAGCAAAAAACAATAGGATTGCTGGAAGTTCATCTGAAATGTTGATGATTGTAGATTATTATCTCACAACTATTTGGAGGTAAATAAGTAATTATTTTTTACATTTATTTTTCAGATATCTGTGCATAAATGTGCCTGCCAAATTGTGAGCTTTCAACCCGAAATAATCCTTCGTTGAGATTATTCCATTTTCCACTAAAAGATACTGCTAGATATAAACGTTGGACAGTGCACTCAGGTAATATTTCTCTCTATTCCAATTATAAGTAGTATTATTTTTGAAAGATAACTAATTTCCTGGCTAATACCACGGAGAATGTTGAATGATATCTGCTCGACATCCATGTAATAATTCATATAAATGAATATTAAATTGCAAATGTTTGTTTCTAAAAGACATGATTGTGTTTAGTTTAAATCAGTCTTGCCTGACACCTATAGACCGGTTTGGGCTGTTGGCCCTCATCAGTATAGACAGACCAGCCAAATATCCGAAGATCTCTGGCTGAAGCGAGACTGAATTAAACATCGACACAACCATGCTTAACACGTTAGCTGCCACAAGAAATGTTGAAACAAAATGTCTGGGCCAAGTTGCTTTTCAGCTAATATAACTACTGGGGTGCGTGAGACCACGGCTCCGTTCAGAAACGGACCTGGTGGCAGAAAGAAACACCGAATCTCCAACAGCCCAAAACCGGTCTATAGGTTCCGAAGGAGACTGATTTAAACTAAGCAATCATGTCTTTTAGAAAAAAAATGCAATTTAATATTCATTTTAGGAATTATTGCATGGATGTCGAGCAGATAATTCAACATTCTGCGTGGTATTAGCCATCAAAGTAGTTGTTTTTGCTCTTCATCTACCAACCTTTAGTTTAATTTATATTAAACTATCATGGAAAGACTTTGAGAATTGTTATTCTTTGTTGAATAGTCCTCTGCATTTTGCGAAAACAGTGGCTTTCCTCAGTATATAACTAAGTTTTTGTTTCTTGGGGTTCGATTAGTATAAAAATAATGATTTCTTTTCAAATAATGATTTATTACATGTCCAACTTTTCAATTGTGACCACAGTCTTCTTGGGGGATTTTTTGGAACTAAAAGTTATGTTAAAAAATAACGATGCAATGTGTTTGTTCCCCTTCGTATTTTTCAATAACTTTTAGCCCCAAAAAATCACTGAAAAAGACTGTAGTCACAGTCGAAACATGGATCATTTCCGATACGAACCAAACCACTAAGAAACAAAAAACTTATATATGTATATATATATGTATATATATATATATGTATATATATATATGTATATATATGTATATATATATATGTATATATATATATGTATATATATATATATATATATATATATATGTATATATATATATATATATATATATATATATTTCTTAATTTCTTGACCACATATGTTTATATTCTTTATTTTCTCGGAATAAGGGGCTTAGCCGTTCATTCAATCATGAAATGAAAGAATAATAGTTGAATTATATTGTAAGTTTTGAATGTCTCTTCTAATTTTAATCATACTTGATGTTATGTAACGTATTATGTTTTTAACTTAACATGTTTTACATTATTTTAAAGTTTACCTGAAGATGACATAAACAATGTCGAAACGTCGAATGAAATAAAAAATATAGACTAGATATAAATTTATTTATCTCAAATTATTAAAAATAAACAGGATAACAGGAAGTCCACTTGAAATGTCGATGATTGTAGGTTTTAAATTCAAAATAGTTCAAGGTATGGAACATTTGATATGCGATTTGTAATATTATCAAAATTGAATGTATAAAACCACATTAACGAATTATTAAGAAAGATAGGCAAAGTCAAAGTTTGTGAAAGGGTGAAAACCACAATATTTTACCTAAATTTCGAATGGATCTCCTTTTATTAAGTCGATTAAAATGGTTCCATTTCTCTTTATTTCATTCCGAACAACTAGATAGTACTAATGATCTCATATTATTTTATGTGTATCAAATATGATATATTTGATTCATTCTCTTCCAAATAGAAATGGCAGAAATAGTTTATGTAAATTATAGTTTTTGTGGAATAATCAGAAAACGAATTGTTTCTTTTTTTACCAATAGAGCAATATGAATATGTCTAATGACTTTTTTTTACATTTATTTATTTTCATATCTGAGATCACAATGGAATATCTCAACTAATAGGCAAATTTTTTCTTTCTTATAGATTTGTTTCACCATATTTGGAAGATTTGCATCTAATCCATTATCCATGTATCAAAGTTATATCATAAGAATGTATTTCAATCAGTATGCATAACAGAAAAAAAGCAAAGAGATTTTTCATTTCCATTGGCATCATCTCCTCGATCTACCCACCACTGAGCCATAAAAATTGTTGGAGGAAGAGGCACACCTACGCTACGAAGTCGGACCTCAAATATTCTTTTCAAATCCAAAGTGCAGCAAGAAAACTAATTTTTATGTGTAACCAGATCTTTTGTAGCACAGAACAAGAACTGTTTTTATAAATTGTATAAAAAAGTTGATACAGACCAAGTGTACAAAAATTTTATAAAAGTATAAAAAAATTGTTTGGATCCATAATTGTAACCACCACACATGAAAAAAATATCCAATTCATCTTTTGTATCAGTTGCGATATGGTGATATTTTTCTGCCATCATTTCATCACTTCTACAATCTAAAATGTAAAAACTATAGTGTGGTTTTCATTACAATCTTAAAAAATTCAATATATATATTTTAAATAAAAATATAGTATATGACTTTTCTCTGGGTTTGTGACAAAACCATGCAAATAATTGTATTCAAAGTGATTAGATAGTTTTCTAAAAGTCAGAAAATATTGCTTGATATCATAGGGCTCCATATTACATAATTCTTTCAGAAATCTGATAGAAACTTTATATTTATTTTTGCAGAAGATTGTTATGAAATTTTATCTTACTGTAGACGATGCTCCATTAGTGTAGGGATTTCTTATGAATGAGATTCAATTTTTTTATATAGTTTCATAAATATGAGTTTGCGGTGTATTTCAAATGATCTGGATGATTCATAACAATGCATTCAAAATATACATTGCTGGTTTGGTAATACTTTGTATGACTTGAAGATTTCTCTGCAGGAATCTCTTATGCATTTTTTGTATTCTGATAACTTTTTTGATAGAAAAATTCTGTTCATTTCAGCCTCAAATGACTATTCTCCTAATAGAAAAAAAATTTGCATAATAAACAGTTATCGGTACTTCAGGATCAACTTTTGAGAACTCTTATGGCATATATTACTCAAAGATAGTTTACTGCAAAGCTTGTCCATATGGTATTATATCTGCAATATTCTTATTTATATTATTATAAATATATTAAACAAAATTGTAATAAGTATACTACCCTGTGGGACTCCTTAGAGCATTACTCAAGGAGCGGATCTTACTATCGCTTTTTTTCTTGACTTATTATTTTCTTTTCAAATATGACTCACACCATTTATAAAATTTCCACAAATTCCATATTAAGTTTCCTAATAAAAATACCCTTACAGTCGAAGGCCTCAGATGAATTCATGATAATCCCATAGGATAGATCTCCCTTTTCTTTTTGGAATTAACAAATTTTTTCAAATAATCATACTAAGATTGGAAAACATTCATTCAAAGGGATACTAACTGTTTACTCATTGCTATTTCAAAATCTTTGATAAATACTACACTGATTGGTTAAAAATTCATATATCTAACTTATTGCCTTTTTTATGAAGAGGTCTTACAACAGAAATTTCCAGTTCTAGAAAAATTATCTAGATCAAAGGACCCTGCTCAAGCGTTATGGAAAAGTGCTCTATGAGGGAATTGTCTGAATTTTTTTATATTGTTTAGAAGAATTTGTCCTGATTAAATGTTACCATTGTGCTAAAGTCCAATAATCATTAGTTTCGGAGATATTGCGGTCGTATTGCATCCATATTATGGTACTTGGGATAAGGCAACATGAATCTGAAATTGATACCCTCCGTCTAACTTTCTTCATATCATTCTTGAAAGGTTCCAATCGGCCTGTGCAAAAGTACCACCACACAGGTCTCCAATAGGTTAAAATGTAACAAGAATGTATTTATTCAAGTACTCATTCAATAAAGGAGGGACAAACCTGTTGTGAATTTTATATAGCTTAAAAGTTACGAAAATATTTTCAGATTACCTATATTGAAATATTCGAACCGGGGTTATTGTCTACATTGTACAACTTGTATAGCACAATAGCAAATGTTGCTGAAGTTAGCTGTTTAAATCTCATGCATGGATTTATATAGTCGACCATTGAATAATGCTCATGAATTGATAATGTGTGAAACGGCGATCGGAAAAAATATTTTTTAACCACTTTCAGTAATCAAGAATACTGGGTCAACTTGAGGTATATATACCCATTTTGCATGGGGTATTTCTACCCCGGCTCGGTGATTATATTTTGAAAAGTAGATGGGATCGGGATGAAAATAACGTTTGACAATAAATATACCTAATTACTTCATTAAGCCACAAAATAGCGATTCATGAAAATTAATCCTCAGGGTTCCACCCTAACATCTCCATATTTAGCAAATCAGACGAGATCAGATAAAATATGGAGTGTCCCTAGATCAAGAGTATTATAACTGTCACAGCAAACGACACCTGCGACTCAATCGTCGAGAGGGTGGTTTTACCCCCAACTCCTCCCCGTACAATATACTTAATATTTTGAAAAGTAGATGAGATCAGATGAAATACATTATCTCAGGCAACCAGTATCATCACCTTACAAAATCAGAATAGGATTATGGAAAACAGTCAGGGAGTGGTTTCATCCCAAATACCCTTTTTTCAATATCAATGATTGCAAAACGGGGCGATCAAATAAAAACGGGGGGCTTGTGATCAAATTATTGATACGTCACTGAAAAACATATGAAATGCATTCAACCCCCCCATGGGGTTTGGTTTTCCCCCTACACTTAACATACAATTTCCCATTTAAAGGGGGTGAGATCAGATAAAATGCAATATATCGGGCAAAATATCATCTTTGGATAATCGAATAGGACTGAAAAATAACAGTCAAGTGGTGGTTTCTCCCCAAACCCTTATCAATCCCTCCATTATCAGAAAAGTAGAGGCCACGATAAAAAAGGAAGGTCATGTCATCAAAAATTTTATACTGTTAGTGCAAGCAAAGAATGCACATGCCATGCAACCGTCTGGAGGGTGGTTTTCCCCTACCTTCACTACAATATCTAATATTTCAAAAAGTAGATGAGATCAGATAAAATACATATCTCAGGCAACAATATCATCACTGTTGCATAATCAGAATAGCGATTCATTAAAATAACAGTCAGAGTGGGGGTTTTTCATCCCCAACTCCATTACAATACTCCCATAATCAGAAAACTGGGCGAGATCAGATAAAAAGAAGTGTCATGGATCAATAGTATTCATACTGTTAGTTAAAACAAAGATGCGATGCGATCAACCGTCTGGGTGGTTTTCCCCATTTCACACACAATATTCTCAATATTCGAAAAGTAGATGAGATCAGATAAAATACAATATATCAGGCAACAAATATCATCACTGTTTGCATAATCAGAATAGCGATCATTCAAAATAACAGTCAATGGTGGTTTATCCCCAACTCTCATTACAATATCTCCATAATCAGAAAACTAGACGAGATCAGATAAAAAGAAGTGTCATGTATCAGAAGTATTCATACTTTTAAAGCTCAAGCAAAGATGCCATGCGTCAACCGCGGAGGGGGGTTTTTACCCCTTACGTTTCACATACAATATTTGAATATTTCGAAAAGTAGATGAGATCAGATAAAATACGATATCTCAGGCAACGAATATCATCACTGTTGCATAATCAGAATGCGATTCATTAAAATAACAGTCAGAGTGGTGGTTTCATCCCCAACTCTCTCTACAATACTCTCCATAATCAGAAAACTAGACGAGATCAGATAAAAGAAGGTCAATGTGATCAATGGTATTCATACTGTTAGTTCAAGAAAAAGATGAAATGCGATAACCGTCTGGAGGTGGTTTTACCCATTTCACACCAATATTCTCAATATTCCGAAAAGTAGATGAGATCAGATAAAATACAATATATCAGGCAACAAAATCATCACTGTTTGCATAATCAGAAAAAGGATTCATTCAAAATAACAGTCACAGTGGTGGTTTCATCCCCAACCCCATTAAAATTTACCTCATAATCAGAAAACTAGACGAGATCAGATAAAAAAGTGTCAGTGATCAGAAGTATTCATACTGTTGCTCAAGCAAAAAAATGCACATGCGATGCAACCGTCTGGAGGGTGGTTTTACCTCGTTTCACATACAATATTTTGAATATTTCGAAAGAAAGGATGGGGATCAGATAAAATACGATATCTCAGAACGGAATATCATCACTGTTCGCATAATCAGAATAGCGATTCATTAAAATAACAGTCAGAGTGGTGGTTTCATCCCCAACTCTCTCATTACAATACTCTCCATAATCAGAAAACTAGACGAGATCAGATAAAAAAGTGTCATGTGATCAATGGATTCATACTGTTAGTTCAACAAAGATGCACATGCTGCAACCGCCTGGAGGTGGTTTTACCCCCCACATTTCACAACAATATTCCTCAATATTCCGAAAAGTAGATGAGATCAGATAAAATACAATATATCAGGCAACAAATATCATCACTGTTTGCATAATCAGAATAGCGATTCATTCAAAATAACAGTCACAGTTGGTTTCATCCCAACTCTCTCATTACAATACTCTCCATAATCAAAAACTAGACGAGATCAGATAAAAGAAGTGTCATGTGATCGGAATATTCATACTGTTAGCTCAAGAAAAAAGATGCACATCGATGCAACCGTCTGGAGGTGGTTTTACCCCTTACGTTTCACATACAATATTTTGAATATTTCGAAAAAGTAGATGAGATCAGATAAAATACGATATCTCAGGCAACGAATATCATCACTGTTCGCATAATCAGAATGGATTCATTAAAATAACAGTCACAGTGGTGGTTTCATCCCCAACTGTCTCATTACAATACTCTCCAGATCAGAAAACTAGACGAGATCAGATAAAAAGAAGTGTCATGTGATCAATAGTATTCATACTGTTAGCTAAAAGCAAAGATGCACATGCGATGCAACCGTCTGGAGGGTGGTTTTAGCCCTTATGTTTCACACAATATTCTGAATATTTCGAAAAGTAGATGAGATCAGATAAAATACATATCTCAGGCAACAATAGCATCACTTTTTCATAATCAGAATGGATTCATTCAAAAATAACAGTCAAGGTGGTGGTTTCATCCCCAACTATCTCATTACAATAGTCTCCATTATCAAAAAACTAGACGAGATCAGATAAAAAGAAGTGTCATGTGATCAAAATATTCATATTGTTAGTTCAAGAAGATGCACATGCGATGCAACGTCGGAAGGGTGGTTTTACCCCACTTTCACAACAATATTCTCAATATTCGAAAAGTAGATGAGATCAGATAAAATACAATATATCAGGCAACAAATATCATCAATTTTCCATAATCAGAATACGATTCATTCAAAATAACAGTCAGAGTGGTGGTTTCATCCCCAACTCTCACGCAATACTCTCCATAATCAAGAAAACTAAACGAGATCAGATAAAAAGAAGTGTCATGTGATCAATAGTATTACTGTTAGTTCAAGCAAAGGAATGGAGAATTTGGGGGGGTTTTCCCCCCATTTCCACACAATATTCTCAATTTCCAAAAAATAAATAAAAAATAAAATATCAGGAAAAAATCATCCGGTTAGAATGGGGATTCATTCAAAATAACAGTCAGAGTGGTGGTTTCATCCCCAACTTTTCTTTTTCAATACTTCCATTATCAAAAAACCCAGACGAGAGGTGAAAAAAAAAAAAGGTTTTTTGGGGGATAAAGGGGGATTCCCCCCCTTTTAAATGCAAGCGAAGATGCACATGCGATGCCCACCGTCGGAAGGGGGTTTTCCCCACTTTTTCATACAATTTTCCCCGAATATTTGAAAAGTAGATGAGAAAAATAAAATCAATATATCACCGGGGGAAAATCATCACTGTTCGCATAATCAGAAAAAAGGGTTCATTAAAAAAAACAGTCAGTTACAATCTCCATTATCGGGAAAACCCAAAACGAGATAAGATAAAAAAAAAGGGAAAGGTCAGGGGGTAAAATGGGGTTTTTAGTGTAAGTGCAAAAAAAAATGCACTTTGGGTGAAAAACCCTCGGGGGGGGGGTTTTTTCCCCCGTTTCACATACAAATTTTTAATTTTTTAAAAAATAGATGAGATCAGAAAAAAACCCCCATATTTTTAGGCAACGAATAAACCATTTTTTTGGGGGAAAAAGGGGTTTTAAAAAAAAGGCGGGGTTTTTAACCCCCTTTTCCAAAACATAAAAAACTGGGGGCCCCGGGGGAAGGGGGTTTTTTCAATAGTATTTTCCGTTAGTTTTTTCTTTATCAGAAAACTAGACGAGATCAGAAAAAAAGGGAAAATGTCTTTTTCCCAAAGGGAAATTTTTACTGTTAGTAAGAAAAATGCACATCCCCATGAAAACCCTTATGGGGGGGGGTTTTTCCCCCCATTTCCCTAAAAAAATTCCCCCAAAATTTTTTAAAAAATAGAGGGGATCAGGTAAAATTCAAAAAACAGGAACGAATATCATCCCCGTTTGCATAATCAGAAAAAAGGGGGAACCCCAAAAAAACAGTTAATTGGTTTCATCTCCAACCCCTCAAAAAAAACCTCCTTTTTCCCCAAAAAACCCAGACGGGTCAGATAAAAAAAAATTGTTTTTAAAATTTTGTATTTATACTGTCGGTGAAAGCAAAGGACATGGGGTGAACCCCCCCCGGGGGGGGTTTTTTCCCCCTTTTATTTCACATACAATTTTCCCTCAATATTTCAAAAAATAGGTGGCCGATAAAATACGATATCTCAGGCAACAATATCATCAGGGTTTTGGGATAATCAGAAAAAAGGGATTCATTAAAATAACAGTAAAGGGTGGTGGTTTAAAACCTCTTTTTTACAATAGTCTACATTCTCAGAAAACAGACGGGTCAGATAAAAGAGGAAGTGTCATGTGATCAATAGTTTTTTTACCTGTTAGTGCAGGCAAAATGCACATGCGAAAAAAAGTCGGGAGGGGGGTTTCACCCTCCCCTTTTACATACAAATTCTGAATACTCAAAAAATAGATGAGATCAGATAAAAAAAGTTTATGCTTCCCAAAGGGGCCCCCCCCCAAAGGGGCCCCCGTAGTGGATAGCTCCCCCCCCGGTTACTCCCCCCATGGTCCCGCACTGCCACGGGTTTTGGGGGCCCGCCCCCGGGGCTGAGAACAGACCGTTAAAAATTTTTTGGGGGCCCCCCAAAGGGTATATAATAAATTTTTTAAAACCCAAAAAAGCCATATTTTTTTTTTCTCTATAGGGGGTCCAATACGGCCCCATGCCCATGCTTTTATAACGTACCCCGCTGTTTAGCCCTTTTGGGAACCCCTTTCCCGAGGTTTTATGAAACCCCAAGGGGGGTCCCTCCCCCCAAAACCGACATTTTTTTTACACCTAATTTTACCCCCTTTTTTCTTTTTCTATGAATGTTTGGCCCCAATGGGCTTCCACACATACCTCAGACCTCCTGGAAAAACTCTCGATACCGATAAATCCCCTTAAAAGGGGTCACCCCCCTAACAGAAAAACAAAAATTTCCCAACCTAAAAATCGCCAAAATTTTTTTTATATAGGGTTTTAACCCCCCGGGCTTTTTTTGTCCCTACCTCCTTTTGGGAACCCCCCCAGATACCGCGGGGAAAAAACCCCGTCGTTCCCCCCCCTAAGGGAAAAATTTTGGGGAAATTTTTAACCTAAAACCCGCCCTATTTTTTTTAACATGGGGGGGGCCCCAAAAAATCCCTCCAGATATCTTCAATTTCGGTGAAAAAACCCCCCAAAACCCGATGAACATCTCAGGAAAGGGCCCCCCCCATAAGGGGCATTTTGGGGAAAATTTCCCCACCGGGCCAAAAATTTTTTTTCCCATAAAAGGGTGCCCCCCCAAAAAACCCCCCCCAAAAAATATCTCAAGCCCTTCCAAAACCTCCGGGGCACACCTAGAGCCCTTTTTTAAAACCCCAAGGGGCCCCCCGGGCTAAATTTTTTTTTCCACCAACCTACGGCACCCAAAATTTTTTTTATAAAATTTTTGGGGCCCCCCAAAAAAAACCTCCCTAACGTTAGCCTTCCAGACATCAGTGAAAATTGATTTGATTTGTTGTTCGTACGGAAATTGCAAGTCGTTTGATCGGGTCGAAAATAACGAGATAAATATTTTTTTAATATTGTCAGGAATCCAAAGGGAAAATGCAGAATGAATCGAAGATTCTTCCACGAAAAAATGGAATGAATCAGGAAATCGAAGCTGAAAATAGGGGTACTTAATTTGCCAATATATCAAACTCGTCCCGTATGGCTCCCAGATATTCCGTAAATTCCCGGGACAACGGGAAAGAAAAGGGAAATCCTGTCTGGGAAACAGAATTCCCCTTTTATGTAAAAAAGATACTGATAAAGAAACCGGAAGAGTTTATCATTTCCCCATACAAAAAAAAATACACAAAATCTTTGGGGCCGCGCCTGGCATGTAAATACGACCTAGATGATTTTGGGTTTAAATCTCTGGCGTGTTCGTCAATGCAAATGTTTTCTCTTTTATTTCACTCCCGGGGGAAATCTGTTCTGGGAAAAATATAGGTTTTTTTTAATTTTTCATCCTTTGCTTGGGAAAAGTAATTTTTTTCCAACTTACTCGTGCGGAATTACCAAATAAACCAAAAACCAATTCCCAAAAATCCATATGACTATCTGCAACCCTATTATTCAAGTGTACAGGGGTTTTTTGCTTGAAACTCTAAAAATGCTGGGGGATAGTTTCCCCTTTTCAACGGGGGTAACAGAGCATTGTCATTTTTTATATTCTTTGGCAGTGAAAAAAAAAATATTGTTAAAAAATGGTTCATTTCCATTGCCAGTTGTGGTGAAGGAGTCCTTTATACCCAAAGAAAAATAATACAGGGTGTCAATAATCTAAATCACGTTTGAATATGGCTAACTGATCAAAAAAAACATGAAGCTATAACACTGTAACACTGTTTTCATTCTACAAATATCTAGATGAACAAACGTGGGAAGGGCCTTTTTAAAAAGTCTCATGAATAATTAATTCATTGAGGGAAGTAAAAATGTTTTTTTGAATCGAGATCTATGAACGAGATCACATCATATAATTTTATATAATTTTATTATACATAGTGATTGACATCGGCATGGAGAATTGCATGTTCCATGAGTTTCAATACCTATTACAAAATATGTCAAAAAAATTGATTTTTTTTAGAAACTTGATTTTATTTAGGAGGGAATATGATACATCATTTGAAAGGAACTCCCAAATTTTCTTTCGGAATTTTTAAAATCACTTTCCACCATTTTTGTATCTATCGGTGAAATCAATTTTTTGAAGACCCTGTATAATACAGAATGAATTCCTTAAAAACATAACTAGTTACACAGGACAAATAGCAGTAATAACCATTTAATAGGGCTTTTAATTCTAGATAAATTTTGTGCGATGCCTCAACTTTTCGGAAAATTCATACGTGTGTGTGTCATTGTTATCCAAACCCTTTTCTATAAGTTCTGAATTTCAATCATAGTCTTAGTTGGATAATTTTTTTGCTTAAACTGTTGTATGTACTAATGAAGCACCATCAATTAATTTTTCATTTAATTGTACTGAAAAATAAGGGGTAATAACTCGTGTATTTACTAAGTGCCCGAAACTTTTGTATTTCCCTTTTTGAACATGGTGGATGGCTTGCGTAACAGTCGTAAGAGGCCTATTGAGGCTATGTTTTCACAAAAATAAGAAAATCAATGAATTTGTCGAAACCTAGATTTAGGGAACTATTGGACGAATTGGACTTTTCGAAATATTCAGAATATTGTATGGGGAAACGTGAGGGTGAAACTACCCTCCCGACGGTTGCATCGCATGTGCATCTTTGCCAGCACTAACAGTTAAAATGATACATGACACTTCCTCTTTATCTGATCTCGCCCAAAGTTTCTGAGAATGTAGACTATTGTAATAAGAGAGTTGGGGATGAAACCAATTCTTTTATTTTGAATGAATCGCTATTCTGATTATAAAAACCGTGATGATATTCGTTGCCTGAGATATCGTATTTCATCTGATCTCATCTACTTTTCGAAATATTGAGAATATTGAGTGAAATATGGGGGTAAAACCACCCTCCAGACGGTTGCATCGCATGCATCTTGCTTTAACTAACGTATGAATACACATGACATGACACTTTTTTTTATCGTCTCGTCTATTTTTCTGATTCTGAAGTATTGTAATGAGAGAGTTGGGATGAAACCACCACTCTGACTGTTTTTTTGAATGAATCGCTATTCTGATAGGGAACAGTGATGATATTCGTTCCTAAAGATATCGTATTTTATCGACCCTACCTACTTCGAAATATTCAGAATATTGTATGTGAAACGTAGGTAAAACCACCCCCCAGACGGTTGCATCGCATTGCATTTTTACTGACAACAGTATAAATTTTTTGATCACATGACACTTCCTTTTTATCTGATCTCGTCTAGTTTTCTGATAAGGGAGGTAGTACTAAGAGAATTGGGATGAAACCACCACTGTGACTGTAATTTTGAATGAATCGTATTCTGATTATGCAGTGATGATATTTGTTGCCTGATATATTGTATTTTATCTGATCTCATCTACTTTCGGAATATTGGAATTTGTTGTGAAATGGGGGTAAACCACCCTCCAGAGGGTTTTGATCATAGGGCATTCGCTTGAACTAAAGTATGAATCTATTGATCACAGACACTTCTTTTTATCTGATCTCGTCTAAGTTCTGATTATGGAGAGTATTGTAAGGAGAGTTGGGATGAAACCACCATCTGTATTTTGAATGAATCGCTATTCTGATTATGCAATTGATGATATTTGTTGCCTGATATATTGTATTTTATCTGATCTCATCTACTTTCGGAATATTGAGAATATTTTTGTGTAAAATGTGGGGGTAAAACCCCTTCCGACGATTGCATCCCCGTGCATCTTTGCTTGAACTAACAATATGAATCTTTTGATCACATACCCTTTTTATCTGATCCGTCTAGTTTTCTGATAATGGAGACTATTGTAATGAGAGGTTGGGATGAAACCACCTACTGTTATTTCAAATGAATCCTATTCTGTTACAACATGATGATTTCGTTGCCTGAGATATCGTATTTTATCTGATCTCATCTACTTTCGAAATATTCAGAATTTGTGTGAAACGTAAGGGTAAAACCACCTCCAGACGGTTCATGTTTCTATCTTTGCTTGACTAACAGTATAAATTATTGATCACATGCACTTCCTTTTTTATCTGATCTCGTCTAGTTTTCTGATAATGGAGAGTATTGTACTAAGGGGTTGGGATGTCCACCACTCGACTGTTAGTTTGCATGAATCGCTATCCTGATGTTGCATACAGTGATGATATTCGTTGCCTGAGATACTGTATATTTTATCTGATCTTCTACGTTTCGAAATATTGAGAACATTGATGTTAAGTGTAGGGGTAAAACCACCTATCGACGATTGAATCGCATTGTCACTATGCTTGCAGTGACAGTATCAATACTTCTGATCACATGACACTTCGTATTTCATTTGATCTCGTCCAGTTTTGCAATCATTGAGAGTATTGCCAAAGGATATTTGGGGATGAAACCACTACCCTGACTGCTAATTTCCATGAATCGCTATTCTGATTTTGCATAAGGTGATGATACTGGTTGCCTGAGATAATGTATTTCATCTGATCTCATCTACTTTTCAAAATATTAAGAATATTGTACGTGAGGAGTTGGGGGTAAAACCACCCTCTCGACGATTGAGTCGCAGGTGTCGTTTGCAGTGACAGTAGTAATACTTTGATCTAGGGACACTCCACATATTTTACCTGATTTCGTCTGATTTGCTAAATATGGAGATGTTAGGTGGAACCCTGAGGATTAATTTTCATGAATCGCTATTTTTTTTGAAGGGAAGTAATTAGGTATATTTATTGCTCGAAACGTTATTTTTCATCCGATCCCATCTACTTTTAAAAAATATAATCACCGAGGGGTAGAAATACCCCATGCAAAATGGGTATATATACCTCAAGTTGACCCAGTATTCTTGATTACGAAAGTGGTTAAAACAATTTTTCCGATCGTAGTTTTCACACATTATCAATTCATGAACATATTCACATGGTCGACTATATAAATCCATGCATGAGATTTAAATGAAGCTAACTTCAGCGACATCAATACAAAGGTCCGTAAAACAAAACAAATGCAACACTCTTACCCAACCCCAAATTAAATATTTATTTTCTAGTATCATTAGCCAATATCTCCGAAACTATTGGTTTGGACTTTAGCGTAATGGTAACTTTTAACCAGGAAGACTTCCTCAAACAATTCAGGCAATTCCACATAGATCTTTTTTTCCTTAAGGTTTGAGCAGGGTCCTTCGACCAGGAAGGTCAATACACAACATGTGCACATTTTTCAATATGTGGTGGGTAGGTACTTCGATTCTTGTGTCTTTTGTTCTTGATATTTTTTTTTATCGACTAATTCATATTCTGTAACCGGGCACGAAACAATGGTTGGGAAAAGAAGGCTATTGACCTTCAAAACCACTCAACGTCATCACTAATAGAAATCAAAAAATATCTCAACTGAAAGGCAATTTTTCTATATATATATTTTTTATTTAAAGTCAGAAGATTTGCATCTGATAATAATTGTTCCATTCTTCCGAATTCAAATTTATCATTATTTATTATCCGACAAATACACGTCACATGTCAAATATGAGATACTGGAGAAGGCAACTTTCATAATTTCAAGAATTATTACCGAGAGCACAGTTTATAGAAGCTATAAACTGTGCCGAGAGTATTTTGTTATTGATTCTCTTTTCTAAATGAAACAGAGTTCAGTTTGTTTGCCATCCGGCGGTGCCGCCACTTTACGGTAATTTTTAACAGTTTCCGAAGTTTAATAGATGGCGATCGCAAATTGCATCCAATACTTTTTTCCATAGAGATTGACTGATATGTATCTTTAGACAATGATACAGGTATATTGCTTTACTAATATTCGGTTTCTACTTCTGTCTTAAGATAATAATGTTGATATCAGTATAAGTAATTTATTTTACAGAATATACATGATGTAGGTATATATATTGATTTCTCTGATGTTTTATTATTTGAATATGATATTGGTCAGTGCGAATAATTTTTTCTCATGTTATTGTTTTCACTTTTTATATGTGCATATGGTTTTCACATATTACTCATTATACACTTCACTTTGTCTGCTCCGGAATAAACCCCGTTGAGCCAGACCTCATTATACACTTCCCCTCGTCTGCTCCGTAATAAACCCCGTTAGGCCCGACCTCATTCTTACTACATTCACTCGTCTGCTCCGGAATAAACCCCGTTGAGCCAGACCTCATTATAACCTTCACCGTCTGCTCCGGAATAAACCCCGTTGAGCCAGACCCCATTATACACCTCACTCGTCTTCCGGAATAAACCCCGTTGCGCCAGACCTCTTATACACTTCACCGTCTGTCCCGGGAAAAAACACCGTTGAGCCAGACCTCATTTTAAACTTCACTCGTCTGTCGGAATAAACCCCGTTGAGCCAGACCTCATTATACACTTCCCTCGTCTGCTCCGGGAAAAAACCCGTTGAGCCAGACCCCATTCTTCACTTCCCCGTCTGCTACGAAATGAATCCAGTGTGAGATCGATTTACAGTAAAGGTTATATCTCAACTGAAGGTGAGAACCGGAAGAAAAAGGGGACCTAAGTAGAAGTTGCGAGTGATTTTGAAGAAATTAGGGACGAAATCAATATTTACCTGAATAATTTACTAAAGTATGTTTCTTTCAGCTATTTGATGTTTTAATCAGAAATTAATCCTGAACATCTAGTTTGACTTAAGACTAATATATTTCTTCCTAGGTACTGGCGACACAAAAAGGGCCCTCTTCAAGATGGAATCATCTCGAGAGTCCGGGTCCGTAACTATTTAAATCAAATATGCCTTGAGTCTTAAGTACATGTTCTGTTGTTTATATCAGTTAAATGAAAGTTCTAAGAACAAAGACATAATAAGTCGTTTCGTGTCACTCTCAGATTAGAAAGAACAACAATTAAAATTGATGGAGTCGCTTTCTTTTAGGTGAATTGGTCTGGATCTAACCGTAACTTCGAGTAAAAATCTTGGTTTTATAAACCTTTTTTACACAACGGTGAAATAGTGGAACTGAGTATGTTTTTTCTGGTCCCAATGTTACTTGCCATAAATAAATAAATCCGGTTTTACCACTTGCCAAAACCTTTAAAATTAAAAAAGTGATCGGGAAAGTAACGGTTTGTTTTATTGGCGCACCTAAAACGATTCCAAGCTGGTCACTGGTTTATGTCAGGGGGCAAACCCATGGTTGTGGCAATTTAAACATACTAGAGGATTATTCTACACGTTGTCGGGAGAAAATTCTTTATGAATTCGGGTTTAAAGGGCCAAAAACACAGTCACTCATAAAATGTTGGAAATTATAAAACAAACCTTATCATAAAATTTGAGGAATAAAGTTAGAAAAAATTGGGGTATTAAAATCGTCTTTAATAAAAAAAAAATTGGACGATAGACTTGAGGAACGTATCTGTTCAGCTAGTAAATGGAATCAAGTCATTATAAACTAGAAATCACCAAGATATAGTTGTGCGGATTTGTTGTTTAAACGATCGTATCACGATGTCACTATACCATAGCTAAATTGAGAAATGTTTGAAATGAGTAGGTTTGTAGTGCTACAGTGTTACTCTCTGCAAAGTCATGGATCCGGCTTTACGATATATACAAACTCTATATATATATATATATATTAAAAATAATATATATATATATATATATATATATATATATATATATGTATATATATAAATAGAATGTATGTAAAGAGTGGCCGAGGATGGTAACGGGTTGTCTAGTATTTTGCACAAAACAATCTCCGACCGGTCACTGGTCCAAATGAGTTTTAACACTCCTTGGTTGGGTACTGGAAATGTATATAGTCTTCATTCTCTCAATTGGGAATGACAGATCTATAAATATACCCGAAATATACCGACAATGTATTTTGGGGATTAAACAATTTCAGAAATACAGATATATTCCTGTCACTTGTTTATAGAGTCAAACTTCATCACTTCAGAAACACTTCACATAGTGTGTCAAATTAGATTTTTAAACCAGAGACGATTTCCTATCCTATACTTTCAATATTGTCTTGTGAAACATGTTAAGTCTTTAATCGTTGAATTGTTTTCAAACAAAGTTGAGATTGTAACTCTTGGCATTAATATATGTATTTATTTACTCTTTGTCTTTTATTTCTCTTCCGATAACAGAACTTTGTATCCTAAAGAACAAAAATATATATATATATATATATATACAAACGGGGAAAATTGAGGGTCTATCATTTCTATATAGGCCCGTGTGCCGACAAAAAAAAATACTATCCTACTAGGCTAGGTTCTGAGAGCAGATGGATTGCAGATCCTGCTACCTGAAAAGTGGCGCTGAATGTCTGACGATCACAACAACAAAAAAAAAGAAGGAAAAAAAAATTTTAAAAAGTCAATTAGAAAATTTACCAATCATATATGCCCGGGGGTGGGTTCGATTACATCTTCATCGTCAAGAATGTTTCTGTAGAGTACTTTTTTTGGGAGTTTCAGGTCTTACCCCCAAATAGTTATTTTTAAATTAGGTTGGTATTTCACTCTGCAAGTAATGCAAAATTTTTTCGACGCCAATAAATGATCCTTTGCTTTGTCAAAATGTTCTGTGATTGCTTTGTTGGGCAGTTTCAGGTCTTATCCCGAAATCTTTTTTAATTGGGGTTGGTATTTCACCCCTTTAAAAGTAATGAAAATGTTTTTTGGTCACCAAATGATCCTCTGCATTGTCAAAAATGTTCTGTGATTACATTTTTCAGCTCGGCACATTAAATCCCACCATGCGGGAATTATCATTTTTTGGATTAAATGGTGTAGGGAATCATTCTGAAAGTAATCGAAGTTTTTTTACGATTTTCCTTTTTGTAAGGAGAAAATGAGGATAATACTTTACATCTTCGCTGAACCCCAAATGAATTTGATTCCGACGCCACTGATCGTTCGGCAATCTTCGGCAAATTGGCTGTTTTCTTTTGGCTGCTGACCGAAAACGGGGAGTGCATGAATGCGCTTTAGGAGTTGGGGTAGAGCAGCAGATTCATAACGGCGCAGCGCTTGTATTACTATACATACCTTCCCGCGTCTGCCCCCAGTCCTCAGCCGCTTTTCATGCACTCCGCCCATTTTGGTCATGTTTGCAAGTATTTATCACCTATTTTGTAGCATTTTAAGGCAAAATGAGAATATACGTTTGTAGTTCTATTCAGCGAACTTTCAATTTTTTTTTAATATTGAAATCGGGCCACCCATGACGCATCCAGGTCGCTGTAATAAAATGCATAAAAAACCTGATTGCAATTATGACAAAACTAATGATCCGATAGCACCCAATTTTTTCACACATGAAGTACTTATTGATCACTACTATGTCTACTACATCTTAAAAAGTGGCAGAGTTGTGAATTAAAAAAATTCGATTTTTCTCTGTTACTAATAAACCGATCGAGTCGACTATGCTATTTTTTTGCTTTCCCAATTCTCTAATTCGTCTATTGAAAGTATCGAGTTGCTTCATTAGTTTTCAAGTTACAAAGTCCAAAACGAAAAGAAATAAAACATTTTGCTTTTAAATGTTTATAACAAATGAAGCAATGACAGTTGCGAGTAGGAAACATAACAGGATATATCTACGAATCTTTCGTCTGATGGCACAGTGGGTTTCCCCTGGTAGTATTTATCACAGAATCAATAGAGCAGAACATCCCCTATTGATTGGCCTATAAAATAGTTTACATTGTAGATAAAAATCAGACACAATCAAGGAAAATATGTTATATGAAAAATATGAATGGACCACCGCGAATAAAAACATATTTCATGATTGTAAAGTGTTCGGGAAGGACCATTAACTATAGATAAAGTATATGGGTGTTCCATTTGAAAACCGTCTAAATTTAACAACATTACAAATCCAAATTTGACAGTCTGTAAATAAATATAACGCAATAATACCTGAATTATCTAATGCGGAACTCCTGTCTACTGAACAATCCCCATATTTGAATTAAATGCTCAAACTAATTTTGTCTTACACATAACGACCCTGCAATACCTAGTGGTAAAATCGAAAAATAACTTATAACTCTGCAATGCCGCAACGGATTTTTACGTCGATGAAAAGGAAAAAGAAAATAAAGCGTGTTCCATTTGACAAGAAAAAACGATAAAATTTCGTCAAATTTAACAAAATAAAATAAAGATGTTAGGAAATCAGTGGAATGAGATAGGTAAGTTGAACCTCGTACCTACCACTTGTACGCAAAAAATATTTCCAAAGTCTACATAAATGAATAAATAAACTATACCTATGCCTTTCCCTGCAATAGTGGTACAAATAGGAAAAATAAATTATAACATGGCAACGCCTAAAATCTTTTTGATTTTCTTCACATCGACGAAAAGACAAAAATAAGAAAATTAATTTCTGGCCGGAATACGTGGTGTTCTATTGAAAAAAGTATATTTAAATAGAATCTTTTCGAAAAAGGCGACTCCAGTAACTGAAAAAGTTTTTATTTAAAGTTTATGGCTTCCAATATATAAAGGAATGGACACACGGTATAATAATCTTTTCGAAAATGTTAACATGTTAAGATGTGCATTATTTGTATCAAACAATAAAAAAACGCTATCCAGCGATTTACTAACTTGTTTGAATTCCAAGTTTCCCAAAACTTATCCACTAATAATCCACGTAACACAGCTTGGCAACCCCTTTTGAAATTAATTACAAATTCTATGAAAGATTAATGTATTCTGAATGGTCTGCTGTGGAGGCGTCGGGACTCGCAAATTCTCGCCCAGTCGTACTTTGCTAGATGGCGCAAGTGTAAATTCGCACGATATACACAGTTGATGTATGTGTGCAGGTTTCTGTTTGATGATCTTTTCTCATTTAGTGCGTTTTCGAGGAAAATTTCACGTGGATATTTTGGAGTTAAGGTTCCAACATGTTATGGAACAGTGCAAACCATCCTTGATTGTTTTGCCAATTACTTCCTGCTGCTTTTGGGTAAGTGTTTTGTGATTTTATCTGACCTAATTTGCTATTTTAAGCCAAATATTTGGCTTTTGGCAATATTTTTGGACGAGTTTATAGAAAATAGGTATACCGGGAAATTGTTCTTCCCAGGGAAATGCTTAGTACAACAGCCTTCTGAGAAAGATTTCGAATGAGTTTTAGGTTAATTTTGCACATTATTTCGCCAACTCCACAGCTTTAGCCAGATTAAAATCATTCGGGACCAATATCTGATTCTAGAAATTATATGATGCTGTAGATAATGTTAACAAATGATTTAGGGCTGATTAATTTGAGGTCATTTCATCACTACCTAGAATTGGGGTGGTGTGGAGAGTCAAAACTTCATTATGTAATTGAAATTTTGCAAATTTTTATCTAGTACCTACGTAACGTGTTGTATTATTTTCATATAATTTTAGTATAGGTTGGATTGATTGGATTGGACAACATTAATATTTTTGTATAAGCTGTCTATTTGTGATCTTCAGTCAGCACAAGTGTTGAAATATGAAATATATATATGTATATGTATATATATTAGGGTGTTTTTTTACGACTATTTTTTTTTTATTTTTTTCTCCCAACCGAAAGTTTTGTTAGAAATGTCAAATTAAAAAAAAATACCAAAAATTTGATCCCTTAATATTAACATTAAATACTTCCCAGGCGTGGAAATATTTCCCATTTGAAATACACGTAAACTTTTTTCAAATATCAAATAACTCAGCGGCATTTTATGCTATCATATCGTAGAAGCGCGATTTACCCCAGGGTTACATGCTCTACAAAAGTGCATATTGCACACAAAATGACGCATTTATGGAAAAAAAAATAAATGACAAACTTGGAGGGAATTTAATTTCCTACAAAAAAGTTCCATAAACCGAATCGCTAAGATTGATATTTCTCGAGATATAAAACGTTAACTTTGTCGTAATATGAAGTTTTTTTAGAATTACAGAATCAAACTTTTATGAAAAAATACAAATAAAATTCACGCCCAATTTATAATTCTGGGCCTGTATATAAAAATCTAGTTATGATTAAGGATAATGGCCTATATATTAATTTTTTTCAATGTTTTAAGATTTCCAAAGATGAAATTTTACTGCAAGAATCATAGGATTTGTTAAATTTGCGCTATTCATTTTTCCTGTTAAAACGGGATTGCCTCACCCCAAACGCCCAATAGAACACCCCTGGAAATATAGAACACCCATGGAAATGATTCTACTTTAGTAGGATACGAAGGAAATGCAAAATATGAAAATTGCGAAAGAAAAAAGAACCTTTCGAAATAACGGAAAATGCAAATTGAATTAAAGTTACACTCACCTAGTCTGTAATTTTTCAATCATCATTGGAAAAGAAAAACATAAAAATAAAAAAAGGGAAAAAAAATAATTTTTTAATTTTTGACCTATTATTCTGTGAGTACAGATTAAAAAGCCCGCAAAATACCAGATAATTAAATTAACATTTTAAAAAATTTGAAACGGCACAATAATTCCACATGGTTAAAAGGGGACTAAAAAAAGGGAAAATGGTAGCTGCAAGTAATAAATGACAAAAATGTCAAGTGTCAAATGTCATTTTGTCCAAACTAAACAGTAAAGGGGGGAACCATTCTTTTTCCCCCAAAAACAAAAGGGGGAAAAGTACCAATCTTTTGACACAAAAAAAATTTTTGTTAAATGAGAAAATTGGTACTTTTTCCCCCTTTTTGAAAAAAGTTCCCCCTTTACTTTTCATTTGGGAATGACTTTGTTTAAATTTTTTCTTTTCTTCCCCTTTTTCCCCCCTTTTTTCCTTTTTGGGCCTTTAAAAAAAATTTAATTAATTTTTTAAACAATATGGGCAAGGTTTTTTGGAAAAACCAAAAGTGGGGCCTAATTTTTTTGAAAACCTAAACAAAATGTTTTTTAAATTCCCTTTTTCAAACCCCATTGGAATTCAAAAATTTTTTTAAAACTTTTTAAATTTTTTTTTTTTTTTTTAATTTTTAAAAAATAAACTTTTTCCCAAAAATAAAAAAAATTTTTCCCAAATTTGGGAAAAACCTTTTTTCCCCAAAAAAGTTTTTTCAAAAAAATTTTTTTAAAATATAAATAAATTTTTTTAATATATATATATATATATATATATTTTATATTAAAAAAAAAATACTTTCCCCCCCTTTTAAAAAAATATTTTTGGGACAAAGATAACATAACAAACGTTAAAAAAAAAAAACTTTTATCAAATGCCAAAAAGGGAAAAAAATAATTTATTTAATTTTTTTGACCTGGTTATTCTGTGAGTAGCAGATTCAAAAACGCCCCCAAGAATACCTATTTTATATTCGCGGCAAGCTTTTGAATCTGTTTCCAAAGAATAACCTAGGTAAAACAATTAAAAAATTTTTGTTTTGTGAGTCCCTTTGTATAAAAAATTTTTCATTTTTTTTTAAAAATTTTTATTCCTTTTTTTTTGTCATTTATGAAATCCGTCATCTTATTAAATTTTTGACAAAAAAGTATAATCTCCGGGGATCCGGGGGGGGCCCTCTTAATTCATGAATTTTGACAAAAAAATCATGGCCCATCCCAAAATACACGTGAATTTTTATTGAAATAATACTAAAAAAGAAAATTGATTTCACGGGAGACTGCTACGACAAATATTCTAGTCTATAAAAAAACTGTTCTGTCCCAAAAAAGGGTTTCCCAAATTTTGTTTTTAATGATTGTTTTGTAAACATTTTTTTTACATTTGAAGGAAAGGCATTGTATATTCCAGGAGCCATATGATTGGGAGATTGGTGAGTTATTTTGAATTTTTTCCCAAATGGAATTGAAAATTATTCTTTTGTCTCGTGTTGAAATTATGATTTTGTTTGTTCCTCACATATATTTCATCTTATTGTCAAATACTAGCATACTCATCTCTGATATGACTAGACATGGCAATGTTAATATTTTCAGTTTTTAAATATTTTTTATCTCTGCATGAATCAGTTTTGTGACAGCCCGTCATTTTCGTAAAATTCGTTTTTTGCAAAAAAAGATTTTTTTTGGAAAAAACCCCCAAAATATTACACCGTATCGTAGCCTACCCCCAATTTGGGTCATATTGAGTTGTGCAATTGATCTATATTGAGAAATGCCGAAAAATTTCTGAATTGAAAGGCAATCGAATTCAACTTTGAGATTAGGTAATGGGGTGGGCCTTCCAATTGAGTTTTTTATCTATCCGTAACCCAAAAAAATGGTTTGATCCGAACTAGTTGAAATAAATGGACTCGATTCGTCTGACTGGGGGGAAAACATATAATTACAAAACTCGTCGCCATTTTGGGGCCCCGCGATCTTGAGTTTATAAATTTTTTCTAAAATTCGTGATCTCTGCCCCAAAACCCCCACATACCAATTCCGCCCCGCCATTTTTTTTTTTCTCTAGCATATTCCATAATCCATTATAAAGGAATTATGAACACCTGCCAAATTTTTTTTGCAAGATTTAAAATTTTAAACATACATACATACATACAAATGCAAATTTAAAAAAAAGCTTGTAATAAATGAAAACAACCCCCTTATCCTTCTAGTTGTTTTTTTCCCCGGGAAAAAATTTGAAAAACCCAAATTTCTTTTAAATCTCTGAATCAGTCAGCTTATAGTCCAATATAAAGTTATCGTCTTCTGACAATTTTATTTTTTTTTTATGTGATTAGGTGACGGTAGACTCATCCCCATTTTTTGGGAATATAGGTGGTCATGCGATTTTCTAAAAATTTAAAACCCCCAATTGAAAAAGAAAAAGGCACTTTTATTTTAAGTGCGGTGAAAGGGCCTTTTTCCCCCAAAAAAGTTTTATTTTTTCCCAATAGGCTCAGAATATATTTTTTTTTATTTTGACGTAAATTAGCGTTTCATTCTTGATATTTTCTTTTCTATTTGATGTTATTGTCGGAAATCCATCCCTTTTTTCTTTTATTTTCCCAAAATTAAAAAAAAAACATCTGGGATTTTTGTTGGAAAACTCGTCCCCTTTCCCAACCCAAATATTTCCCACTTTTGGAATAAATAAGATTTATCGGGAAGCTAAAAAAAAAAAAAAATTTTTTTTTGTAAGGACTTAAATTTCTTTCAATGTATCCTTCTGTGTCGAGTTTTAGAAATGCAATTTGCTTATATTAGCGTTTTGTAAAAAACCCCAAAATTTTTTACCACCCTTTTGCTCGTGGAGCCAAAGTTTTTTAGATTTGTTTATATAGGGAAATTACCAAACTAATTTCAATAAAATAAGAAGGTATATAAAAAGATATATCGATACAAATGTAAAAAATGGAAAATACGTAACGTAAATAAATTTAAACGGTTTCCCCCCCTAATTTATTTCCCCTTAATCTACAACTTAATTTATATTACTACTCCACCGTATAAGGGTCGATCAAAAAGGGTCGTTCAGACTGTCCGTGCCATCTTGAGGGGTACCCAATCTCCGCCAGGTTTCCCCCATCTTTTAAATTTCCCGGGGAGTTGGGGACGGCATGTTCCAATTGTTTTAAATTGACCGTTTTTTTCCCCCGGAAGAGCGACTGGATGGTTCTCGAATATCTCCGGGGGTGATCTCATCGCTTCGATGGGAAGGGGAGGGGGACAGGTCCGGGCCCAGGTTCGTTACATTTTCCCCTTTTTTAAAAACATTTCGCCCCCAAATTTCATCCTTTGGGGTGTGACGATATCTGGCCTTTACTCCCCTATCTGCACCGTGAAGTTCGATGGAAGTAACCTCCACGGTCTTCTGATCGGTCGTGGAAGGGGGGTTCAGCAAACCAAAATCCTGACGCCGCTGGATCCAATATCGCCTCCAGCATATTCTTATACTCCAGTCCAACCCATCAAAACCACAGGATAGTTTTTGGGAAATTTCTAAAATCCGCCGTTTCGGTCCACCATTTGTATCCCCTTAGTTTGGTGAGACTCTTCCAGACATCTTCCCGGGGCGGTTTATCTTGGGAATGCCTCTTGGTAACTAGGTAGTAGATGTTTTCTGGTTTTTTTCAACTGTTGGGACCCCACCAACTTCTGGGTTCTGCTCCCGCAGTGTTTGGGGTTAAAATTTCTTGGAGAACACTGCGGCGATGCCCCGGGGCATTTGAAGATCTTCTGCCACACAGGGGCGCTAGGGTAGTCGCAAAAAACCTGAAAAAGGGCTCGTGACTCCTCTCTAGTAACCCCATGAGAACTTTCCCCGTTTGAATAAAGGGGGCATAAACTTTCGAACGTCATATCATCCTCCGGTGGGTTGAGGGGGCGAAAGGTCATGGTTTCCAGCGGGGGGAACCGTTGAAATGGACGCCCCCTTTGGGTTTCCCCCGGGGGCTTTTTATTTTAAAAAGGTTTGTTTATCCCCACGATTTTAAAGGGGGTTTCCCCCGAGTTCCCCCAACTTTGGTGATAGTCCACGACGACGTTTGGGTTGTACAGCCAAAAAACCCCCTCATCAACCTTAAATCCTCCCGCGTCGGGCCCCTTTTTTTTCATAGGTCTTCTTCATTTTATCGCTGGGGACCCGGGTGTTCAACCCGGGTCGTTCGTGGATGTCGTCCATTCTCTGCCGAAGTTTGCTGACGTAATTCCCCTCCCCCAGTTCTTTTTCCCCGGGGGTATCCCAAACTTCAGGTCCAAAAGGGAGTCGCAGTTCTCGGCCCATTATAATACTAGCAGGAGTTTGACCGGGTTTCCGTGTACCGCGGATCGATAGGCCATCAGGAACAAAAAGAAGATACTGGTCCCAGTTTTTTGATGGTCAGAGACAACCTTGGGCAAGGGGGGTTGATTTCCCGTTCATCCGTTCCCCCCATTCCCTCGGACTGCGGATGAGGGGCCCTGGTTCTTGTCTTGGGATGTTCAGCAGTAGACTATTTCTTGGAAAAAGGGTTTGGGGGCGAAATTTCTGCCTTGATCCGGTGCAGCTCCATTGGAATCCGAAACGACATATCCCCTTTTCCCAAGACGTCGGCGACGGTATTTGGTTCCGGTTGGGGAGGGGATAGGCTTTCCCCCCCCTTTTCTGAAAGTCCATTGCCAAAGGATGTTTTTTCCCGTGGTCGGATACGGGAAAAAAAGGGCCCCGGGGGTGTCAATGGCGATTCTCTCGAACGGGGTGCCTACGTTTTACTGACGCATCGGGGCCTTGGGGGGTATTCGAGGGCCATTGCTAGCAGCGCATACAGGCACTTTCTGCACCAGTCCGGGCGTCAGCTTGACAATTGGTCCAGTAAAACCGTTGCCTCACTTTCTGCAGGGTCTTTCACTCCCCGATGTCCTCCAGCGACCCCATCAGGGATTTCCGCAGCACTTCCTCTCTTCTGCTCGGGAACAATTATTTGGCTCGTTTCCCCCACCAATATCGGCCTCCAACCGCGTTTCAGGATCCCATTGCCCAATAAGAGAGTTCCATTTCCCTTGGGACTTAACAGCGGCGGTAACCTGGACTTCCTGCCAGTTTCTTGTTTGCCCTTCTTCCAGCTGACGCTGCCAAGGTCGGGTCTCTTCTTTCTTTCTGGATTTTGTGTCATTCCAGGTCATCCATTGCCGCGGTTCTACAAAGGGCCTTTTTTTCTGCTCGTCGGCAATGGGCAATCATCGGGACATGGTCTTCGCGACAAGGCATCTGCTTTCTTATGGTGTTCCCGGGCTCGATGTTCGATTCGAAATCAATTTCCCGGGAGTCCCCGCCCAACGTGCTACGCCCCGGATTTCTGAACTGTAAGACCCATTTGAGGTGCATGGTCGCTCAACGGGGAATCTTCTTCCATCACGTATTTTTGGAAGTGTTCCACCCCTTTTCAACAGCTAACAGCTCTCGCCTGGTGACACAGAAATTCGCTCTGGTTTCTAAGCGTCTTGCTGAAATAACCAATGCCCTTTTCTCCGTCCCTCCTGGATTGAGATGGGACGCTCAAGTCCCACGTTGCTGGCGTCCGTACCCAAAAATAAATTTTCCCTTTTTGAATAGCTCAGTACAGGTGCGTTGATCAAAGCCCCTTTTCCTTTCTGAATAGTCTTGACATTCTTCGGACCACTGGAATTTTGGGCCTTCCGTGAGCCTGGTCAGTGGTTTAGCGATGTTGGGAATCCGCACATATGGGCGATAGTATGCATAAACCAAAAACTTCGAATTGGTGAATTTTTTGGGAGGGAATTTAACGCTTTGATTTTTTGTCATCCCCCCTTTCCCTTCCCCCAGGACAAGCGGCCGGGAAAACCCGTACTTTTAAACAGATGGACTTGGGGTCAGCTTCAACGGGTTTCCTCGTCGCGGAACCCCCTTTTTTTTCACGTGGCCCCGAACGACTGACACAATTATGCGTAGCACAGACACGGTTCCTGGAAAAACCCAGCACTTTTCCCTAAATTTTTCGAAGGGGCGGGAGCATTACAGAGCCCGAATGGTTTAAGGGGTGAACTGCCACAACCTGACCGATGGAAAAAGCAGTCTTTTCGATTTTCCCGGGAGAAGTTCTACTTGCCGACCCTTTCAGATAAAGGGGGAAAAAATCGTGGAACCACCAAACGTGTCAGGGTGTCATCTTTTCCCGGAGAGGGTAACTGTCCTTTTTCGTAATTATTGTTGGCGATAGTCAAAAAAGCGTGTCGATCCACCCTTTTTTCTTCCCGTACGACTGGAGGACCAGGGACCCAGTGGCGAAACCCTTTTTTTCCCATTCGTTTATTTTTCACCCTCTTCCTTCTTGGCAAGGAAGTCTTCTTTGATTCCCGACGGTGGCCCCCCCCGACTCGTCTGGACCGGCCCCCTTTTTCCCTTCCCCATAAGATTCGTTTTTGCTGAATTTTGTTTGGGCGTTTTGGGTTTTGGGGCCCCCCGGAAAATTGGAATTTTTTAGTTCGTGGTTTTGGGGCAATTATCCCCCCGGATAAGAAAAGGGGGTTTTAAAAATTTGTTCCGCCCGGGGAATTGACTTTTGTTTCACAAACAGCAGTAACAGGGCCTTGGAACCCCTCGTCCATTTTCTTCATGGGGGGCCAAAATTTCCCCCTTTCCCAGCTTCCGCCCAGGGGCCCGTTTTGCCCCCCGTTCGCCATTTCAGAAAGCCCGGATAAATTTTCCCCCCCCGGTACCGTTTCCCCGTTAACCGGGACCCCCTTTGAAATCCACCAAACCCGGGAATTAGATTCCATTCCGATGATTTATCGTTTCGATGCCCCCAAAGTCCCCTGATTTTTCATTTAGTGCGCCCAAAATTATTTCAATCGGTGCTCCCAAAACAGTAGCGGGCCCGGCGGCGTGTTTCCCAAGTTGTCGGTTAAACCCCGTTGATGTTCTGGCAAAGGGGCCCGAGAATTTCCAGTCGCACCGTTCTAGCAGAGGTTTAAGGTCGTTATTGATAGACCGTCTACGAAACACTTTTCTTGTTGAAGGATAGCGCATATGCGTTGTTAACCGGGGTTCGGACACATGCCGACGATTGCCCCCTTCTCGTCAGCGCCCATCGGAAAGGGTGAAAGTTGGACATTTTCTACGCACATGTCCAATTTCCCAAAAATTTTGGTTTCATCTGTCTTTTTTCAGCAACACTTCCTTTAAACACTTTCCTTTGGCGCTTCCAAATTAGCAGGTCCCGTGAGTCTTCCCAATCATTCGGGCTTTTCTCTGGCTTTTTTTCAAAATTTTTTCGCTGCCCCCGAATTCCAAAGCGCGTGCCGGGGTCAAAAAGGGGTTTTTGGGCGGGTGTAAAAGCTTGTCTGGTTTTTGGGCACGGAGTCCATCCAGGTGCTTTAACCGCTAGTTCCATTTTTCTGGTGGGGTGGAAAGCGGACGAACCAAGGTGCAATTCAGTTTTAATTCTGTGGATTTGCCCATTTTCGTTTGCTTTGTCGTGCTTCAAACTGCCGGCGGTAATTTTGCCCCCGGGGTTTTCCGTCGAACAAAGCGGCTTCATGGAAAAACTTCCCCATTTTGAAATGACCTTGACATCTTTTATACCCTCAACTTATCCAAGTTCAAACTCAAGTCCCCGGGGATTTTCGAACCATCTCTGTGGAGGGCGCACTATTAATTCGTTTTTCCAGCTTACTGATCGTTTCCTTTTTTTTTGTCCATTTCGCCTCGACCCCCCTCTTTTTTTTTATCTACCCCGTGTTCATTTTTCCCCAATTTTATCTATCTCTGTCTCAACGGTTCCCCCTTTTTTCTTCTAGAAAAATTGCCACACCACACAATTCTTTTTTTTGGCCTCTGTGTTTTCCCCGGAACTTTCTTCCGGGGTTTTTTTGATTTTCTTCCAGGTTCTTGAATTTTTTAGAAGTTCCTTCCAAATTTTTAGAATTTTCTTGAAGCTTCTTCCAGATTTCTAGAATTTTCTTTTAAGCTTTCTTCCAGATTTCTAGATTTTCTTCCAAGTTTTGAATTTTCTAAAATTTCTTCAGATTTCTGAATTTTCTTCCAGGCTTTTTGAATTTTCTTCCAAAGTCCTCGAATTTTTTTTTTTTCAAGGATTCTATTATCGGGCTCAAATCACCTCCAACTTCGAATAAAAAAGTTTCGGGTCCTACCTTTTTTTTGTCCTTCGGCTTCCCGGTATTTTCTTTTTTCCCTTGTTTTCCCGTTCCCTTTTCCCCCAATTCCGTTTCAATTTTCACCTTCAAATCCCAAGGCGCCCTTTTTTTGAACACTTTTGTCTTTGACGAGGTATCAGTCTGTTTCACACGAAAAAATTTATCAGTTTGTTAAAAAAATTTACTTGCGAATTTTTTTCCACGGGCCACCAGTCTATTGTTGTTTCCCCCGCGAAGAGGTATCAGTTTTTATTCCCCCCGACAATTGTCCACTTGCGAAAAAACCCGGGGCCCCTGTCTATTTTCTGTTTCACGCGAACAGTGTATCAGTTTTTATTCCCCCGCACAATTGTCCACTTTGCGAAAAAAGGGGCCCCTGTTTTTTGGGGGCAAAAAAGGGTTATCAATTTATTTTTTACTATCCACTCCACGATCCTTGTTTATTTTCAAAATCTTACTTCCCACACCAATTGCGTAAATAAAAAACCCCTTTGGGTTTTACTAATTTATTTCCAAATTACAACAAATATTACTACCCATGTAAGTCGATCGTTGGGCTCGTTCAGCTGTCCGTGCCATCTTGAGGGCTACCTATTTATCTCCGTCCAGGGTTCCCGATCTTTTAATTCGGGAGTTGGCGAGAGTTTCCCAAATTTTTTCCAATTTGACCGTTGTTTTCGCGGAAGAGCGACTGGATGGGTTTTCGAATACCGGGGGTGATCTCCGCTGTCGATGGAAAAAGGGGAGGCGACGGTCCCGGCCGGTTCACAATACATTTTAATTTCTATTTTGGGGGAAAAACCCCCATCCGCCATGGAGACGCCTCAAATATGAAAAGATTTCATAAGCAATCCAATATTCAACCTGATTTAAACTCAGCCGGGGAATACGGCGAAGACGCTCGGTTTTACAGTTCAATTATTTATTACTCTCTCACATTAGGAAACAGAGAATAGAAAATTTTTTTTTTTCTTTATTTCTAATGATTTTTATTTTTTTTTTGTTTTTTATTTTTATAATTTGTTTTTTTAATTAAGAAAAAAAAATAATTATCAAAAGCATTTTTCCCCACATACCATTGTTCGCGTGCCAAAAAAAGACCTGAATATTTTCATTGTGATACCTCATTTTTTTATAATCAGTTTTCAGAGAAAAATATTATTCAAATACCCGGGGGTGTAATGATCGTTTTGAATTGTTTTTTGGAAAATATTTTTTAATATAATAAGAAATTTTGTTCTCCTATTATAAATACTTTTGAGATAATACCCATTGAAAATATGGGGAGTAGTGCAAAATTGACAAACAAATCTTGAGAAAAATAAAATAAATTTCGGTTTTCCCATTAAAGCGTTTCAAAGATACAAATTATTTAAAAAACATGGGTATTTTTTAATTTTAAAAAAATCCTTTTGAACTCCTGGAATATAACACCAGTGCCGATTTGAAGTTGTAATGTTTTTGGCCCGGAGGTTGACATCAGTTGACAGCCACTTTGTTTTTTTGTTTTGCCCCCCGAAAGGTAAAACCCTTTAATTTGTGTGAAAACACCGGGTACCCTACATGTTTAAAAGTTGGCCCTATGAAGATCTTGAAGGACATCATAGGGAATTGCGTTTTGCTGGGGGTTTGTTCTAAAAACCCTTAAACCCCTTTAGAAAATCCGTTACTTATGACGGGAATTTTAGGGGGGAAAACTTTCCTTTTCTTTTAAATCTCGGGCCAGATTTAAGGGGTTTTTCCCCCGGCCCTAAAACAGATGGAGATAGGAAGCCCGGGGGTCGGGTATTTTTGACATTTTTTGAATCTTTCAAAATACGATGTTTAAAATACAATTTTTGGATCTGAACGGATTGTTTTTTTATGTCCCCCAAAGAGACAGACAGAAATGTCTTTGTTTGGTTTTTTTTTTTTACAAATTTATATTGCTACAACTTGATAAATACGTTGTTGGAAATTTTAATACTAAAAAGGAAATAGAAAGGGTTTTGTTTCAAAAAAACACAGTTTTAATAGGTTTAAATTAACTGATATTCAATAAATTTTGGGACAACAATTTTCGTGATACAAATATTTTTGTTTAAAAGAAACGGTTTCATTTAAATGGGGGTAATCTTATACCGATACATATATAATCCTATTATCCAATAAAATATATTTACCTTCACGGTAAATATAACTGGCCAAATGAAAGAAATTTTCCCGGTTTGGGTAAAAAATCCTACTTTTGAGGGGAAGAAAATTGCTTAAATTGGGTTTTCCCGAACTTAAGACAATAAAATTTAAATTATGTTTAATGATGAAAATTCGGTTTGGATTGGGGTTTCCCCCTGAACTCAAAAACTAAAAAAAAAACCAAAAATTTTAAAAAGGGGAAAAAAAAGAACTATTTAGTAAGTTTCCCCGACAAAAAAAAAAAACATCCCCAAGTTATTGAAATTTTTTTCCGGGGAAAAAAAAAATGGTCTATTTTATACTGTTAATTTGGAATAAATCTTTTTTTTTTTTCCCGTTAACAAAATTGACTAAAAGTAAATACCCCCAATTAAAAACCAAGATTTCACAAAAGTTCTTAAACCCAAAAAAAAAAAAATAAATTTTCAATTTCCCCCTTTCTTTGGAAAAGCTGAATAAAAAAAAAAAAGGGGAAAAAATTTTAACTTCCCGGAAGTTAACCAAAAAAAATACTTTAAAATAAACGTAAACCCCCGACAGATAAAAAAAGAAAAATAATAAAATAAAAAAATTTAAACCCCCGGGAAAATTAATTGAATCAAATCGAAAATAAAAAAGAAAAAAAAACCCCAAGTTTAGCGGGAACCCAACCCGGACCTCGAATCACTTTTCACTTTTTGTCCCGGACTTTCCCCTTTTATTCGAACAAAAATGGTGCATTTTCACTTTTAGACCCCGAAGAAACCCAAACTAGAAAAAAGCCCAGTAAAAAGGGGGTTTTTTCCATGAACTGAAATGGCCCAAAAAATTTCAAGGTTTTTCCTTTGATAAAAAAAATGATTTTTTTTTTCCTTTCGGGTTTTTTTTTTTTTTTTAAAAAAATTTTTCCCGAGTTTTTCCCCCCTTTTAAATCTAGAGAAAAATCTTTTGTTTTTATGATGTTGACGTGAATTCCAGTTTTGGGGTTTACCAATTTTTAAAGGGAATGAAATATTTTAGCCCGCCCCAATAAAAACCCCCAAATGGGGGGACTACCAAATAGGGTTAAAAATTTCAGGTTTAGTAACGGGTTTAAAAAAAACCGTTACACCCCATTGGGAAAAAAAATTAAAAAGTATAATTTTTTTTTTTTTGAGGGAAAACCCGCAGAATGTGTTTAGTTACAATTTTAATTTTAAAAAAATGTCTTTCACCCACGTTCCCATTTTTGGGACTTTCCTTTAAACGTCAGTTTGGGGGAATTCCCCTTTTGGGGGGGTGGAAACTTTTTACGCAGGAGCAGTTCCTGACCGGGGAAAAAACCCCTCGCCCACGGAGCAGAAATTTCCCAAGGTTTGGCAGGATGTCCGCCGGGGCCCAGCCAACTTTTCCCAAAGATGGCAGCCTCCATGACTGGGGGTTCTCGGGAGCTGGGGGGGGACCGTTCCTCACGTCCTTTTTCTCCGAACGGAGGGGGGGTTATGGGCCTTTGTGCGTTGGGGTTTTGGGTTTTCGGGGTACCCATCGGGAACCCCACTTTGGCTGCCCTTTTTCCCCGAGGGAATCGAAGGTTTTGGGACCATTTACCAGTTTTGGGGTTTTTGTGGGGGTCAGTTTGTTTTAATGGTTGGTCCTTCCGACAGGGCCCCCCTTACACTGGGGGCCCCGGGTCGTATTCCACCCCCCGGGTTTTTAATTAGAAACGAAAAATTAGGGGGTATTGGACAATTTTAAGGCCCCGATTAAGATGCCCTTCAAATACAAGGAGGAAAATTTATTGGGGCATAACCCCTTTTTTTTGGGGGGGGTTTTTCCCCGGTGGGCCCGGGAAAACCAACCCATTTCCCCGCCACGGTCAACGTATCCCACATCTCCATTTTGGTACCGATGGGGGCGAAAGTCCGGGCTTGCAAAAAAAGGGGCCACCCCTGGGGAGTCCCTTTTAAAAAAACTTTTTATTGGTCAATAACCCTGAATATGATGAGCCTCCTGCTCCAATATTCCTCCTGGGGCGGAGTGGTTATGAGGTGGTTTCTCAATATTTGGATCCGAGCCTCTGGGCTCGATCCTGGGTTGGGGTAGGTTCAGGAAGGATTCCGGGGCTTTTCCAAACTCGCTCTGGGTAACCATCGTAACCTCGTTTGAAATACTTTGGATTGTAGGAGTGGGAGGGCATTCGGACTCGGTAGGAAAAAGGCTGAGACTAAAATAATGGGGACAGGGGGAACAGCTCATAGGGGAAGAGGGAGTTATATCAAGGGTCCCGGGGTTGGTGGATAGGGTTTGGGACCGGGGAAATATTCTTCCAAAAAGGCGGTTATTTCGTCTGCGGAAATGAGGGCAATTTCGGAGTTTTCCATTTCCTGCAACAGGACGGAACCCTCCTTACGGACATTCTTCAGATTTAAAAGGTTTCAGATCTTTTACATGAATGTGAGACCAACGTTTCCCCGTGTCACTTTTCAAATCATATACTACAGGGGATACCACACGGATTACGGTATATGGACCAAAATATTTAGGTGCCAACTTAGCGGCGTATCCTCTAATTCCCGATGACAAGTGATGGTCCTTTTTCATTACGCGATCGCCAACGTGACATCGCCATTCCCGTCGACGCAGATTATAATGATGACTTTGTGTGGTAAGCGCGCGGCCTAAATTTATCCTTACTAACTCATGAATTTCCACGAGTTTTTCCATATGTTTGATCCACTGGGAGGTTTCTTTTGCCGCGTCCAGATCATCTTCTTCAGGAGGATCCTTTTGGTATAGCACCTTAGGGGGATCTAACTCTCTTCCATAAACCAAAAAGGAGGGAGTGAACCCCGTAGAGTCATGCTTAGCGGTATTCAGCGCAAATTGTAGTTCCGGTATGAACTGATCCCATTTACGGTGGTCATTTTCACAATATTGTGCGATCAACATTTCAATAGTTTTGTTGGCTCGTTCTACAGGGTTGGCTTGAGGTGTATACGGTGGGGCGTAGCGATGTTTGATACCCAGCTCCTTGACCAAGTCGGTGAACATCTTTCCGGTGAATTGTGTCCCGTTATCGCTTATAACGGTATGCGGACGGCCAAAACGTAATACGATGTCCTCGTAAAAAGCTTGGGAAACAGCACGAGCGGTAGCCTTGCGCAACGGTCGGACTTGAACCCACTTGGTAAAACGATCTTGAAAAACGTACAAATAATTATTTCCTTTTCTGGAGCGAGGTAATGGCCCTACTAAATCGGTCGACATAGTGGCCCAAGAGTGCATATTGGAGGACGGCTGCATCTTTCCATATGGTGCCTGTTGTGGGATTTTGTATTTCTGGCATGTCCTACAACCTCGTACATATTTTGCAACATCTCGAAACATTCCTGGCCAATAATATCTCTGTGCGGTTCGAGCTGAGGTTTTAGCTATACCCATGTGTCCGGCAGTAACTTCATCATGATTCTCGCGTAGTACTTCGAATCTTTGGGGCTTAGGTACACACAGCTTCCAGGGATCTCTCGGCTCGGGGTCTGTGAAATCCAGGGCATCCCAAAAATGTTTGAATAAACGATTTTCCTTGATCATGAAGTCGGGAAAATCCTCGGCCTTATTTCTCACTTCTGCGATTTTTTTTCTGTACCATGGACACTATCCCTTCCTCGGGTTCGAGTACACAATTTTCGATTTCAACATTGTCTCCCGAAAGAGGTTGGCGAGACAAGGCGTCGGCCACTTTGTTAAGACATCCTTTGCGATATCTCACCTTAAAATCAATTGTTGTAGAACATAGCCCATCGAGCTATTCTCCCGACAGTTTCAATAGACTGTACCTTAAGGTTTCCAAAAAAGGTCATACCCCACACGACCGCAAGACATTCTTTTTCTGTTACTGAATAATTTTCCTCCGGGGGCGACAATGTCCGACTAGCGTAGGCCACAACATGCTCCTTACTCTCAATCTGCTGAGTAAGATCAATTCCCAATCCTAGCTGTGAGGCGTCCGTCTGTAGCACGAATTCTTTCTTGAAATCGGGGCAGGTTAGTACTGGGGCCTCGGTTAGACTTTTTTTCAGACGTCTAAAAGCAACTTCTTGTTCCTCTCCCCATTTCCAACGCTGATTTTTCCTTAGTAATTGAGTGAGGGGCGAAACTACTTTGGAGAAGTTTGAGATAAACCTGCGATACCAGGACGTCATTCCTAGGAACTGTCTTAGCTGACGAAGGGTGGATGGGGCGGGCCACCGGGCGATTGAGGCAATTTTTTCTGGATCGGTACGGATCCCTTCTGGTGCAACCAGATGTCCTAGATACCTCATTGAACGCAGGCCAAATTTGCACTTCTTAGGATTTAGTTGTAGTCCCGTTTCTCGCAACCTGTGAAACACCACTCGAAGATTGTCTAAATGTTCGTCAAATGTTTTGCCCAAAATGATAATATCATCCAGATACGTGAACGCAAACGGTTCCATTTCAGGTCCGATAACCTTATCCATCAGGCGCTGGAAAGTAGCTGGAGCTGAGTGGAGCCCAAATGGCATAACCGTGAATTGGTATAATCCTCTTCCTGGGACTTGGTTTACTATCCGAAGATAGTGGAATCTGCCAATATCCCTGGCGAAGATCCAAACTGCTAATATACCTGGCTTCCCGGAGTTTATCCAAAATGGAGTTTATGAATGGTAAAGGATACGCATCTTTTTCTGTGACCGCATTTACCCTCTGAAAATCTATACAGAACCGCGGTTTCCCATCCTTTTTCTTAACAATCACCACCGGAGAGCTCCAGGGGGTTCGAAGGTTCGATTATCCCCTCCGTTAACATTTTATCAACTTATTCGTTGATAATAGCTTGCATCTTCGGATTCTGCGGTCGATACCTTTGTTTGATGGGTTCGGAAGTCTTCAGTCGAATGTGATGCTGTACCCCACGAGCCAGTCCTTGATTTTCTCGGAACAAACGCAACTCGAAGTCCAGAAATCGTTTGAGTTGCCTTTCTTCCTGCGGCGTCAGACCTGTGTTTTCCTTGCCATGACCATTATTACTTCTCATTGTTTCTTCCTCAGTACCCGAGTGCTGTAAAGTCAACACCGACTGGGCTACTGGAGTTGGTACGATGTCCTGGGTGAGGGATATTTTGTTGTTTGTTAACTGGATCTGGAATCCCCTTGCTCTTAACACATCCATGCCTAAGACAACATCCACAGCCAGACGAGGAAATATCAAAATTTCATGCTCGAATTGTTCTTGTCCTATTGTCATTTTTGGTAGAAATGCCTGGGTTATTGCACAAATAGATCCGTCCGCTTGTCTCGACTGAGTCACGGCTTGCTTAATGGGCTTCAATCCGATTACGCAACAGCAGCGTGCGACTAGCTCACTGGCAAACGACCGGGAAGCACTGGTGTCTATTAACGCATAAAATTGCACTTCGCCAATTGTGACTATTACAAATGGCCGGTTATCGGTGTTATTAGGGATTACGGCATCTTCCGGAATATTTATCGACTGGAGCCGGACAGGGTCCGGTTCTGGGAGGCTCCTTGTCCGTTTCCCGGACTATAACATGGGCAATTTCTTGACATTATTCCATTTCTTTCACATCGCGAACAGAACAAGCGTGATTGATTACGGCATTCACCCTGCCAATGTCCTACTTCTCCGCACTTCCAACATCTAGAGTCTGATGGTCTGTTTCTTGATCCTCCCCTATACTGTTCCCCAGATTCCAATGGCGGAGTTCGAGATGGACCTCTAGGGGATGATGATCCATTTTGGGAAATTGATATGGAGCTGTGGTTCCGGTTGACCGAGGCCGTATACCTCGCAGGGGTAGAAGCACCATCATCCTTCCTCAACTCCTCTAGGAGAATTTCACACTCCATAATCTTGGACACCAGGGAGGGAGTGTTCCAAAAATCACTTCATCGTATATATTTCCGAAACTTTGGCAATAAATTTCTATACAGTCGGAGGGTTTCCTGTTCTGCGGTTAATCCCCCATGTCGACGTATTAGAGTCTGTAGGTCAATGATATAATCAATAGCAGACTCAGAACTTCTTTGTATTCGACGGCTTATTTCCAATTCCAAATCTTCCTGATAATGTACAGGATAGAACGCCATCCGAAACGTTTCCTTGAACGTTTCCCAATTATTCCAGAAACCTTTGTTGTGCGATACCACAATAGTGCCTTTCCATATAATAATTCTGGGAGACCGTCAACAATCGATGTTTCGGGATATTTTCCTTTCCGAAATTTCTTCTAACCGTTCTAAGAAGCTGCCGCCTCTCTTGGCCTTAAGTTGTTGCGATACCACAAGATATCCAGGATGGCCCACAGCGAATCCTGAGGGTACAGTTGGCGGAGGGGTTGGAAAGTGTCTTCCCAGTGGTGCGGAAACACTCGTTGGAATCGAACTGGGAGCCTGCAAACTAGGTGCCACACAGGGTGCCATTGTACTGCATACTCCAGACATCGTAGTCGTATGTGTGATCACCGAACTTATGCTAGTAATTCCTCGTAACCCCATCCCTTGAAAAGTTGGTAGGCTTTCTTCGGGTGTAGGTGGTATCATTTCCAGAACTCCTCCATGGGTTTGGCATGTTTGTTTGAGGTGGGGGTAAGTAGCTAAAATCCCTCCTCGGAACAGCTCCAGCATTTTGTCTGCCCATAGAGAAAAAATACGTCCCAGTGCCTTCGTTAGGGCTGGTACTCATTCCCCGAGATTTAGGCAACTCTACTAAGTGCCAAATTAGCCTTCGTCTCAATTCAATAACGGTGCCTTCCGGATTAATTTGTAAACTGGAGGCCAGTTCCATCAACTCTGGTTTCTCAAGCCGATATATCCATCCAGCTTTCACTTCCGGTGGAGCCAAGAAATCATCAGAGCCTAACTCCCTTTTCAGAAACTCGCCCCCTGCAGGATTATCTCGAAGTCCAGTTGAACCTTCATCAAATCCAGTCGCTCCCTGCAACTCCTCACGATCCGAAGAATCACCATTATCAGGCATTTTGAAATTTTCCGTAGCGAGCTATCAACCGAACAACAGAATATCAACACCACTTCTATCTTATTAATATTGTTTAACCTTTCATATAATTTGAAAGACACAACGAAACTTCTACACACTCCGTATATAATTTGAGAAAGGAGCGAATATAATGGGGTACACTAGGAGGGCTTAAAAATAATTTTAAACCAAAATTTTCTTTAGATAGACCACCTTAGTCTATCAATGAAAAATAATTAAAACATTTTTTTTCAAATCAATAAAATATTCTTCAATAAGAATTTATTCGGTTTTGAAAGGTCGTTATCATATCCAGATAACACCCAACAAAAATCTATTTCTCCCAGTAAATCCGTATTCAATAAAAACAAAATAACCTATTTCCTATCTAAGGGTCGTTACCATATCCAGATAACACCCAACAAAAAAAATATTCCTCAACGACGATCAAGTATTCAATAAAAACAATTTATTGTTTTCTATACCTGAAGAGCAGAATTACAAAAAAAACCGTTGCCGATACGCTCAGAATCTATGTTCGATATCTCGAATACCAAAAAAAACTTTTGTGGATATTCCACTTTTCCACTTGATATCGAAAATCAATTCGAAATTCAATCTAATTTCATTCACGGAAAAATACCAATAATTATCTCAAAATTGCAAGATAATTGTTATCATTCAAACAGGTGTACAATTTTATCACCGGCCAATACACCAGCAAAAACTGATTTGTACAATCTCTCTCCGCCCAATTTCGGGCACGAGAATATATATTTGATAAAAAGCGTTTGGTTTTTATCCCCGGTACGGAGTAAATAAATTGTACTGTGCACTTGGATTCGCAAACGGAATAAAAAGGAAATTATTTCCACTCAAAAATAAAGTCGCTGTTCTTCAATTGAAATAAAATCAGAAATCAAATCACTTTTCAATTATTTATCGTGTTAGCATTATCTGTTGAATATGAAAATTCACAGGAAATACAATGAAAATTATTTCCATTCGAATTTAACTAATATATTTCAATTTACACACCACGGAAATTAAATCAATTTTCAATCTTTACCGACTTTCATATATCCAGCAAAAATTCCAAATAAACTCGAAACAGTGAAACTCCCTAGAAAACTACGTTACTTATGACGCCAGAATTTTAGGCAGGAAATATTTTCCTTTCTCTATTTCAAATCTCGGGCGCCAGATTTTATAGTGGTTTTCTCCACGCACTAGGGTAGCTACAGATGGAGATACGGAACCTCCAGGGGTCTGGTATATTGACACTTTCTGAATCTTTACAAAATAGTGTAGGCTTTAAGTACAAATATTGGATACTGAACGCCGATTGCTTTTATGTCCCCCCAAAGAGACAGACAGACAGAAATGTCTTTGTTTGTTTTTTTCTTTACCAATTTCTTTTTCTACAACTTGACTAAATACGTCTGTTGCGTAACTTCAATACTTTATAGGAAATAGAAAGGGGTTTTTTTCAATGTAAACACAGTGTGTAATAGGTATTAAATTAACTGGTATATTCAATAAGATTTGGCACAGTAATTTTCGTAATACAAATATTTTTGGGGATAAGTGCCATGTGAAGTAGAATGAATAGAAAAATCGAATTTAAACGGTTTTCTTCACATAAAGGATTCAATATAAAATTGAACCAGAGAAAGGTAGATCTCAGGGGAAAAACAACTACTTTCCTGGCAAATACCACGCAGAACGTTGAATGATATTCACTGAAGAAAGGTAGATCATGGAATTGAATGAAATGCTTTTTCGATAAGCCGATTATGTTTATTTATGCGTGTCATTCATATTAGCGGTTTTGCTCATCAGTCGGAGCAATCAGTCAGGTTCAAGAACTTGGCTGAGTGAGATAACGTAACAAACCATCATCGATCTTGTAACACTAGTAGCCAATTTAACTCGGTACTGTGACAGAAAAACATCGAAATTCACTCGATAGTTTCAAATAAAGATTCTTTCAGGAGTGGAAGCTCGTCTAGCATATAGTCAGATATGTATGAGTGGAATGAATAGAAAATGATTAACGGTTTTCTTCACAAAAGGGTTCAATCTATATTGAATCCTTTATGTGAAGAAACCGTTTAAATTCGATTTTCTATTCATTCCACTTCACATGGCACTTATCTCTGACTATATGCTAGACAAGCTTGCCACCTACCGAGAAGGAATCTTTATTTAGAAACCTATCGAGGTGGAGATTTTCGGAGTGTTTCTTTGTCACTAGGTACCACCAGTTAAAGTTTATCTTTCCGGCGTACCTATAGGTGTTACAAGATCGATGATGGTTTGTTTACGTTGTGCTCACTTCAGCCAGAGTTCTTTGGACCTTTGGCTGGTTGACTACTCCGTACTGATGAGGGCCAAGAAGCCTGAAACCGGTATGCGGATTGTTAGGTGAACACGACATAAATTAAACATAATCGAGCTTATCAGAAAGAAACATTTGCATTCAATGTCCATTGATATTATATGGAAGTATGCATGGATTTTCAGGTGAATATCACTGGTTCAATTTTATATTGAATCCTTTATGTGAAGAAAACCGTTTAAATTCGATTTTTCTATTCATTCCACTTCACATGGCACTTATCTCTGACTATATGCTAGACGGGCTTGCCACTCCTACTGAGAAGGAATCTTTTATTTAGAAACCTATCGAGGTGGGAGATTTTCGGAGTGTTTCTTTCTGTCACTAGGTACCGCCAGTTAAAGTTTATCTTTTCCGGCGTACCTATAGGTGTTACAAGATCGATGATGCTTTGTTTACGTTGTGTCTCACTTCAGCCAGAGTTCTTTGGACCTTTGGCTGGTTGACTACTCCGTACTGATGAGGGCCAAGAAGCCTGAAACCGGTATGCGGATTGTTAGGTGAACACGACATAAATTAAACATAATCGAGCTTATCAGAAAGAAACATTTGCATTCAATGTCCATTGATATTATATGGAAGTATGCATGGATTTTCAGGTGAATATCATTCAACGTTCTGCGTGGTATTTGCCAGGAAAGTAGTTGTTTTTCCCCTGAGATCTACCTTTCTCTGGTTCAATTTTATATTGAATCCTTTATGTGAAGAAAAACGTTTAAATTCGATTTTTCTACAAATATTTTTGTTTGAAAGAAAACGGTCTGGCACATTTAAATGGGGTAATACATATACCGATATATAAATATATATATATATATATATATAATCCTATTTATCAAATAGTATCGAAATGATATTTACCTTCACGGTAAATATAACTGGCCAAATGAACAGTAATTTTCCGGCAATTTAGGGAATACAATGAACTACTCTTGAGAGCTAAGAAAAACTGTTTCTTCCTGAACACGGTTTTCTGACTGACTCAGAAAGTGATTTTTCAAGTTTATAAGCAAGCGGCTTATAACATCCCGATTTCCCCTTGTTAACCCTAATACAAAAATTGAATACCACGTGTCACTTGTATATTACCTAAGCTTCACGTTGGTAATATTCCCGGCGGTGATATTTTTTTTCCTCTGTTCCTTAAAATAGCCCTTTTCTTCTACGACTTTTCTCGTTAACAAGAATGATATTTTTGGCTTTGTTTTCCTATTGTTTATGCTCGGCGATTTCCTGAGCTTAAACAATATTAACAACTGGGCGTGGATACAGACGACAAATCATCACCGTGTTTTCGTGTTATAAAATCCCTTATTTCCCCCTAATGTTAACAACAACGTTTATTTACCCAAATCACCTTCTCAAGTCGCTAAATGAATTATTCCTCTTGAATATGCCTATAACTTGTGAAATTCGTGAATTTTGTTTTGCTCTGCACGTATTTTCAGGGACAAATAAACTTTTCAACGCATTTATCGCGGCCGATGTTCCGATTTGGTTAGTGCCTGAATCGGGACAACGGGAAACAATAATTACTGTTATGTTATTGATTTATACGTCAATTGCTTAAATTCGGTGTTTTCCCCGAACTTAAGACAATATAAAATTCAAATTCACTGATTTAAGTGATGTAAAGATTCGCGTCAGTTGTTTGCATTCGGCGTTTCCCCTGAACTCAAATAACTGAAAACATAACTCAATAATTTTAATAACAGGCAAATAAAAGAACTATTTATGTAAGATTTCCCTTGACAAGAAAAAGAAAACACTGCCCGAGCTTGTGTGAAAATTGTTTTCCGCGGGGACACAAAATAAAATGGTCTACTTTATACTGTTCAATTTGGCAAATAAATCATAATGTAACGAACCTAGGCCGGACCTGTCGCCTCGCGCGTTGCCGTCGACAGCGATGAGGTCATCCCCGGAGATGTTCGAGAACAGTCCAGTCGCTCTGCCGTGGAGAGCAACGGTCGATATTGGAAACAATTGGAACATGCCGGTCGCCAACTACCAGAATTCGAAACATCGAGAATGCTGTATCGGAGATAAATAGGCAACCCTCAAGTGGAGTCGGGCAGTCTGAACGAGCCCATACCATCGAGCTATACAGTGGCGTAATATAAACTAAGTTGTAGATTTAAGTGTGAAATAAATTATTACAACCAAGTTAAGTTTATTTACGTTACAATTGGTGTCAGAAGTGGGATTTTGAAAATAAACAAGTGATCGTGGAGTGGATAGTCTTCGCGTGAAACAGACAATAGACTGGTGGCCCGTGGAAAATAATTCGCGAAGTGAATTTTTAACAAACTGATAAACTTTTTCGTGTGAAACAGACTGATACCTCGTCAAAGACAAAATGTGTTCAAGAAAAGTGCGCCTTGCGGACTTGAAGGTAGCGGAATTGAAACAGGAAAGTAGTAATACTATGAGAGTTCTAAGTTATACTACTAGAGAGTTCTAAGTTATACTATTAGAGGGAATATTTCACTGAATATTGATAAAGATTTTTAGAATTGAAATCCACGATTAATGAAGATTTGTATCAGAAAATTCATTCGAACGTTGATGACTTGAACTACATCTGATAGATGTAGTTCAATGTCCAGCGTGGCTTTAGCCGGGGAAGTAGTTGTTTTCTGTTAGACATTCACAAAAAATAGCTTCATTTTAATCGTGGATTTTTCAATTCACAGAAAAATCTTTTTATCAATATTCAATTGAGAATGTTTCCCTTTTCAACATGAATACCCCACAGGAGGTTATCTTGACGATGGAAGATAGTGACTAAAGTTTATCTTTCAGTCGCAGATGATTCCACATCTGATTTTATGAACATCCTGTTTATATTTTCAACAAATCACTACTAGAGAGTTCTAAGTTATACTATATGAGTTCTGAGTTATAGTTTACAATTTGTCCGCTAGATGGCACTGTTTACATAAATTATGAAGTTTGATGTATAGTACACAGTGGCGCATCAATCGATTCGTCTCGATGTCAAGAATCATAATTGGACATTTTCTGATGCCAAAAGGGCTTATGAAGCTAACTCCGTTATTATTGGAGATACAGCAGCGTGCGAGTACTCTAACAAGACAACTTTTACTGGAGATTGCGAAAATGGAAAGTATGGGTGTATTGCAGTGGAATTGCCTATTCTACATTCTGCTTTTTCGGTTCGTATGATGACATTAACATTGACATTGGCATTGACCTTGACCTTGACCTTAACATTGACATCGACATCGACATTGACTTGCTTCGACTTGACTTGACCTTGACCTTTGACCTTGACTCTTGACTTATTGACTGCATTGACTTGCTTGACTTGACTTGACTATTGACATTGACATTGACATTGACATTGACATTGACATTGACTTGACTTGACATTGACATTGATACTACATTGACATTGACATTGACATTGACATTGACATTGACATTGACATTGACATTGACATTGACATTGACATTGACATTGACATTGACATTGACATTGACATTGACATTGACATTGACATTGACATTGACATTGACATTGACATTGACATTGACATTGACATTGACATTGACATTGACATTAACATTGACATTGACATTGACATTGACATTGACATTGACATTGACATTGACATTGACATTGACATTGACATTGACGTTGACGTCATATACTCCTGCGACTTGACGTTACTTTGTGGAGGGCCCTGTACATCATATTTCTTATATTCATGCAATTACAAATATCTTGAAAGTAATTTTTGAAGGTTCCTGTATACATTACGAGAGTTGTATACACTTCCTTAAAACTACACAAATCCCCCAAATTTTATTCTACTATCGCAATCATTGAGAGTCAAAGAAATGTACTTTGAAATTGGGGGCAATTTACTATATCTCTTTTACCCAATATTTATGCATTAAAAAGAGTGGTAAACTAGTCTTATCTTAGTCTACAATTAATTTCTTGAAGGATTTGAGAATAATACTGAACGAATTTTTCTATATAGAAATACAAATATATTGAATATGGAATTTTGGGCAATATGGGGTCCCTGTAAAGGTAGAATCACATCTATTTTGAGTACAATGAGGATTTTTAAATTTGAAAATTGGGTAATCAGTATGTATCATATTGATGAAAATTGAGAATTTTTTACTGGTCTACCTCCTAATTATTTTAACGATTTTATGTCCTAGCTGGTGATAGCATAACATCTATTTGGAAATTGTGGGGTAATTAACTATGTCTCTTCTACACAACATGCATATGCACTTGAAGGAGCGGCAAATTTTTATATAGAAAAGGTCAACATTGTGTGGAATGGATTACATCAGAATCCTTGTATTCAAATTGAAAGGTTACTTGCTTGCATGTTAATAGTTACAATCACTGGAATAGTTCAAGACAATGTAAGAGAATGCTCAACTTGAACTTTTGTTTGTAAGGAGTGTTGTTTTTTTTAAATAATCAGTATATATATGAGAGAATATTGAACAACAGATCATATGTATTTAAGTATTTATTCAAGTATAGTCTGGGGTGTTTTTGCAGAAGTGAAAATCAAAGGTGAGTTTTTTATTAATAGATTAATGTCTCCTACAGTTCCCTACAAAATCCTAGATCTTGATGAAAATTATTCTTCCTTTTAAACTTTTTTGGTTTCTTACCAATGATAATTTTTCATTGCAGATCATGAACTACCAAAAATAATAATGTTTATTTGTGAGTTTTTTACTTTTTCAGTATTGTTTGAATGAAAACTTGGTTTTTTGTAGAAATGTAAATGAAGAAGTAGATTTTTCAGAGAAGGAAATAGATTTTTAGTGAGTTTAAAATTCAGTTGTCATATAAATTCATTAATTCTCATATTTGTAGATTGAATTTGGACCACGCGGGTTGTGGATTTTTTTTCTGATTGGTGGGGTTTTTGTGGAAGTATGGGAAAGGAAGATTATTGGTATTTCGTGATTTTTTTGCCTTTTTTAGTAGTGTTTGAATGAAAACTTGGTTATTTAGAAATGTGAATGAAAAGCATTACTACTATCGACACTACCATCCCTCCAGAACCTAACACCCAACAAGAGCCTCCTAACAAAAAATTTAAAATAGACAAAGAAAAATTCTAGAATGTGTTTTTTTTTAGATGGATCTTAAAGCATTGAATTCAATATCTCTTTTAGAATCCAATATTCCAAAACCAGTTATCAAGCTGAAAAATCTGATTGTGGGTAAACAATATAAAATCAACACAGCTAAATTGGTCTCAACAAAGTTTGGTGAAACAGTCCTCCTGGAATTGGAGAAGAACGTCGTGTTCCTGCCCCAGAGAGTAACCGACGAGTACAAACCACACATAGCTAATTTTTCACCAGATAAGTACGCAGTCATATTCAGAGAAACCAAAGACGTTGGGAAACCTTATCCTGCTGCATCTTTTGAAATCGTTGAATCCAAATAAATTGTATAGGTGAGTTACTTTTTTATAAATAAAAGTGATACGTTATGGATACATTTAGAGGAACATTATCTAAAATTGATGAAACGTTAAAATTAATCAAAGAAAATTCTGATGAAAAAAACGCAATCAAAGCAATTAATGGACATATCAGAAGGTGTAATGAAGCTTTGAAGAAATTGAAACTCAAAGTGGGCGAAAAAAGTAAAATAATAACCAAAATTGGTCAATTGAAACGATTGAGGTGTTTACTGAAATTGAAAAGTAAAAATGTAGGTTCAAAGCAGGGCGTAAGGTTTATTGGGAAAATGTACACTCGTGTTTCAATAAAAGAGTCAAGACGGCGTTATCATCAATTTAAAACATAAAGAAATCAAATCATTTTTGTCCGATGGATTCATTTTATTTAAAAAAAATATTATTAAAATTCTGAAGGAAATGCCAGCTCTGAAAGTGAATACTACTCTTTGGGCAGATTTTGTAAAACGATCGAGTGATGAGGAAGTAATTAGTCAAAAATATTTTGCTTCACCGAATGCAGTTTTAGATCAGGGGACGGATCTAATTGTTTGGTATCAAGAACATGTCACTGATAACATCTTAAATAAACTGTCAGAATTTTCTGAAGAATCAAGTGGTTGGGCGTTACAAAAAATTTTATTGTTGGAAGTAGCTATAAACAAATATGAAATCGGTAATGGAACATCTTTTATTGAATTACCGTTACAAATTTCAAGAAAAAAAGCATGTATAAACATTCAAAATAATGATGATGCATGTTTTTTTTGGAGTATAATTAGTGCTTTATACCCACCTACAGGAAATTATAGATATACATCATCGTATCCACATTACAGACTTGTATTGAATACTGAAGGATTAGAAATGCCCATGAAACTATATCATATCAATAAATTTGAAAAAATAAACAATATTTCCGTAAACGTTTTTGCTTTGGAATTGAATATTACTGATAAAAGTTCATTCTATGAAGTGGTGCCCGTAAGGTTAACTAAAAATAAATTAGAACGTCATGTTAATTTGCTATTAATTCAAAATCATTATTTTCCTAAACTGAATGATTACACTGCACCGATACCTGATGACACAGATACTGAAGTAAAATTTCATTATTGTTGGATCGTTGTTGAGAAAAAAAGATTGTAAATTTCATTCCAAATAGTTTGTAGAATTTAAAAATTATGTTACAAACAAAAGAGTGCCTTTTGTAATTTATGTTGATATTGAGTCAATTTTAGAGCCATGCAATTCAAAATTATCACAAACAACAACAAAATATCAATTACACAAGGCATTTTCGGTGGGCTATTATCTAAAATGTTGTTATGATGATTCCCTTTCTTATTTCAATAGTTATGAAGGTGAAGATTGTATGGAATGGTTTTCCACGGAAATAAAGAATATTGCACAGTTTGTAGAAGGCAAAATACTCAATATTGTGCCAATGATTGAAAAACCGAAATCTATAAATTTTGGAACCTGTCACATTTGTGAAAAAATGTTCAAGGTCAATGATGTCATTGTGAGAGATCATGATCATTTCACGGGACAATTTCGTGGCTTTGCGCATCAAGACTGTAACCTATCTTTCAAAAAACTGTTTATTGTACCAGTCATTTGTCATAATATGTCAAATTATGATGCCCACTTCATCATTAAAGATCTAGCCAAGAGGAGCGCTCTGAGTGTTCTTCCATTGAATAAAGAAAAATACATTTCTTTCACTCTCAATGATTGCGATAGTAGAATAAAATTTAGATTCATAGATTCGTTCAGATTTATGGGAGCGGGTCTCGATGAACTCGTATCCACATTATGTATGGATAATCTCTTAAATTTAAAGCGAGAGTTTAAAGATTTGAATGATGAAACATTCAAACTTTGACTAGAAAAGGGGTATTTCCCTATGATTTTTTAGATAATATTAAAAATTAAATGATACTCAACTTCCATCCATTGAAAAATTCAAACAAATTGCGTGACGAAGAGTTGTGCGAAGAAGATTACATTCATGCACAAAATATATGGTCGGCGTTCAAGATGGAAACTCTTAGAGAATATAGCGATTTGTATATGAAAACTGATATTCTGCTACTTGCAGATGTCATGGAAAATTTTAGGGAGACTGCTTTAAAAACCTATGGTTTAGATCCCGCATGGTATTTTACAATGCCAGGATACACGTGGGATGCTATGTTGAAATATACAAAATGTAAATTACAAATTTTAAAAGATGTTGATATGATAATGTTTGTGGAAAAGGCAATTAGAGGCGGAATTTCGGTTTGTAGTAACCGGTTTTCAGAAGCCAACAATAAATACATGCCCCATTATAATCCCTCAAAGCCTGCCAAAACACTTTTGTATCTCGATGTAAACAACTTATATGGTTGGCCATGTCTGAACCATTACCTTTCAAAGGTTTCAAATGGGCCGATACAAATATTGATGTGACAATGATTCCAGATGATTCATCGGTGGGATACATTTTACAAGTTGATTTAGAGTATCCCAAGAATATACATGACTTGCACAAAGACTTTCCATTTTGCGCAGATCATTCCGTTCCCCCACATCAAAATTGCCAAAGTTGATAGCTGATTTACATGATAAAAAAGGGTATATTTTACATTATAGAAATTTAAAACAAGCATTGGCAAACGGTTTAATTTTAACTAAAATACATAAGGTGTTGGAATTCAGACAGTCTGAATGGTTGAGACCGTATATCGAACTCAATACACGTTTGAGGGCTGCAGCCACAAGTACCTTAAAAAAAATCAATGTAAATTGGCTAATAATGCAGTTTTTGGTAAAACAATGGAGAATATTAGACTACATAGAGTCGTCAAATTGGTGAATTTTTATGAAGGTCGTTATGGAGCCAAAAACCTAATTGCTAGTCCACGTTTTCATAGTAGAACAATTTTTAATGAAGATTTCATGGCGATTGAATTGAGAAAAGCTGAATTGATTTTTAATAAACCCCTTTACATTGGTATGGCTATTTTGGACATTTCTAAACTTTGCATGTATGAGTTCCATTATAATTTTATGTTACCCACAATCGGATCGGAAAATTGCAAGTTAATGTACACAGATACAGATAGTTTTTTCTATGAATTGACCTGTGAAGATGTTTATGAAGATGTAATCAAAAAATATATCAATAAATTTGATACCTCTGATTATGAGGAAAATAATGAGTACAATATTCCTTTGGTAAACAAGAAGACCCCTGGTCTATGAAAGAGAAATGATACCTCTGATTATGAGGAAAATAATGAGTACAATATTGAAAAAGGGTATGAGCAAAAAACGAATAGATATTGAAATGAATAATTTGGGTATAAAGAAAACATCCAAGGGAGTCAAAAAGTATGTAATGAAAAATATAATAACTTTTGAAGATTATGTTGCTTGTCTGAAAGAATTCAAAAACAAAAATATATCACAGCAAAGTATCCGTTCATATGCTCATAATGTATTCAGCATAGAACAAACGAAAATTGCTCTTAGTCCTCATGACGATAAACGTAGAATAATTCCCCAATCATTCGATACTCTTCCTTGGGGTCATTATAGTGCTTAGATTTTGTTTTTGTATCAGATATTTAATATGCAATTGAAAAAACTTCGTCAAAATTACGAGCAATAATACATTTTGTCAATTACCTTCAAGCGTTCCTTCAGAAAATACACTATCATTACCTTTGAGCCTAATTTTAGAAATTGTTTAGAAATATAGTTATTATAAATGGATGGAAATTTCAGAGTGTTGATAATGCTTACATTCCTACCAACATTTAATCGTTTCATCAATTATCATATCTGAGATGATGATGATGACTAATGTATCACAATTATTTATAAAATTGTACTCACATTGGTTGAAATATGTGTAAAATAAAAAACAAAAATAAAATACTTGAATCTTTTATTTCCTAATTACAATTGTTCAAGAGGTAATTTACATAGATGGCATCTTGATTGTGATGTTGGTGGACCGTCTATGTGAGTTCGCCAATCTGGTCGGTTGTAATGCATAAAACAAGGTAGCTGAACTTGTAAATTGAAATTATTTCGATAATCCCTCGGTAATTTATGCCACGCATACAAGAGTTCAATTGGTTGAGCTCTCTCAATCAAATATTGTAGAGGAAACTTTTCCAGTTCTTCTTCACTAAAATGATGTAAACCCGTTTAAAATGACAATGGTCCTTCAATGGATGAATACAGTAACATGCTTCTTGATTCATTGTGTTTGGAAAAGTCTACTACTACTGCTGCTACTTATAGTGGTGCAATGAAGTAAGGTATACTTCAATATACTGGTTGCATTAATACAATTTTGATGTTTTTATATAATCAAAAATGTTGTGGAGGAATGGAGGGGAGAATAAAAATAATTTATTCATTTTCAACAAGTCTCAACTTGTAAACAAAAAAAAAGTCTTGTTTCTCTAGACATTTATTTATCATCATTCATTATGAAATTTGTGTACAAAAAGTATACATTCGATAAAGCACATACGCATTTATCTTTATTATTATGATAAAAACACATTGGCACTTCCATTTTCAATGGGGGATGTTCATCCAATTCATGAACCGGACAGCTACAATATTTCTGATAAAGTTGAATTTTTCATTCAATTCATGAACCTTGGGTTAGATATTGCATAATATTTCCAAATTGATGTAGAGGAGTGAAACCCACATTCCAATCTATGTAGTGGTGGTTTTTCATTAGCCACAATGCTTGTTTTCTAAAGTCATGTGGAAGATTGTTGAAGGGAAATGGCGGTTTGAACAAGTAATGACTAATACGGCGATGACCATCGAAACAGGCTAATTCTTTCACTACAAATTTGTTATTTTCCACTTTAAAGCCTTGAAAATCGATAACTAATCTCATATTTGAAGATTTTCCAATTCTCGCTCAACCAATTTCTCTTTCTAAATATTCTATTTCGGCTTTGAGTTGTGTCAATTGGCAGATGAATTGAACTAACCTGCATCTGTATTGGGGTAACATTGTCAAATGACTGAGTGAGACGACTCATTGTCGCACTATTTTATTTAAAGGATTGTAATAAAATTCTTTTTCGTGTAATATTAGGCAATATGCAGACACATTATTGCCCGTAGGTTTTGATGTTTCAAATTCTATTCGCAAAACGACAGATCCGCTCTGAATAATTTCCTTTTGATGGGAACAATCGATATGAATAATTGGGGCTCTGTCTTTGAATTCTTTGGGGTTGAATATGGGTTGGTTGGTTTGATGTGATAATAACTTTCTTGAAAGTTTGCAAACATTTCGTATAGTGATGCGAATCGATTGGTATCAAAATCTAAATTTAAATCTTGATAGGGAAATCTTTTACTATTCAAAAATACTGTATATTTGTTAGATTGCAGTGATTAAATTTACTCATATCTTTTAAAATTTGACCTTGCATGCATCTTGAAAAGCAATAATGATATGTCGAGGACTCTCCAATTGGGTTGAAGTTTTGACAGACCAAGTGTGTCGAGTTGAATCATTCAGTGTGGGATATCTCGATTAATTCCCAACTTCTAAATTTGATGGGTAATTCTGTATTACTACGAACTATTTTATTCAAACGTAGTTGTTCATTTATACTCGGTGTTATATGTGGTACATTCCAATGTAGTTTAGTTATTTGAATTTTGGTTTCTCTGAATTATCTGTGGCAATAACAGCATCAATGTCATCTTTTTCTCGAATAAGAACTAATTCTTGTCTCATATTCATTATAATTTTCGGTAATCTTCGAAAATCCGACCACATTTTAACGGTATGCATACATTGAAGTTTCCCTTATCATCAATTAGAAGTTTATGTTCATTTTTTGGAAACCATCCCCCATTCTGCATCAGCTTGCTTTCATTTTCGTTTAACGATAGGTAATTTTTCAATGTGGAAACTAGACCAACGTTTCGAACAGAATCCATTACAACACCATTCAATTCATATCTCAGTTCTCTAAATAAATATGCTATGCCATTATTAATAAATTCAAATTTGGTAGGCACTTTGTTTTGATCTGTTAATATTTTGCCTTCTATGTAAATGAGGCTGTTACATGGCAGGGGTATGCATCTAAATCTTGTTCCGAAATCCTTACTTCATCATTGTAGTTGAGGGCTCCAGCATTGTATGGTTGATAAGTATGGAATTGATAATCTTCAATGGTCGTGTCACTAAAAGGTTGACCTGTTACATTCAACAAATCCATTATACTAGGACGTAAAAACCGAGAGAATTTAAAAATTGACGATTTTCGGATGTTAACGTTTTCAATGGCGTTGAAAAAGCATGTGGTTTCTTTGTACGACGCTGCTGCTTTTTATAGTTTTTGTATGGAAGTTGAAATCGATGGAATTGTAACACCATATCTATTCGATTTTCCTAAGATGTAAACGGACTGTTATTGTTTCACCGCGAAAATTCACCAAATTACTATCTTGATCGAGCACCCTTAGGGTAATATTGTTGATGGTTTTAATACTAACGGGATAATAAAGTATTGTTAGTGGTTGCTCTACTATTTTATAGCCATTTGGAACTTGTGGAAAAAATTGATGGATTAGATGAACAGGTTCTCCATGCAGAAATGATCCTACTGCAATGTTACAATCTATACAAATTGTATTGACTGCCAAAATATTAACTTTATTTGTTGAGGTATAATGTTTGTTGGGTTCGAGTTTGATTTTTGAAAATCCCAATAGATTTCCTATGGAACGATCGATATTGAAATTAATCCAATCGGTGCATTTGATAGAAATTGTAAATCTCTTTGAGTCTGTTGTTATATTGATAATAGTTCCTCCTCCTATCCGATACATTTCATTCTTTATTATTTTTATAATCTCTTCAATTTCATAAGACCCCGTGGGAATTTCAACTTTGAATTCATCATTCACACCCCATACCAATAAATTGTTTGTTTCATCAATATTTGGAATATTATTGAATGTATCAAAATTTACCAATCCAATTTCATATTCAACATTTTGATCTAAATATAATGGGGGATTGAAAGTATCACTTAAAATTGACGAATCTCTACTGAGTGTGAATGTATATGACATGACTGAGGTTTCAAAAAGAAATGGCATATTATTCATCAGGTTATTGATTATATAAAAATTTGAGACAATATTGTCCACATTGATAGGAATTGAATTTTTGCATTGTATCATAATTACACACACATCACTACCACCGTTGCTTTCAAAATATCTTACTAGTTCAATGGGAGGTGGTAAATTACCAAAGCTATCATAATAGATGACATTTTTGTTGTTTTTCGTATATGCTGTCCAATGAGTACCAGGCCCTCTTTGTTCATCGAGATTAACTATACCCGATTCATTTGTCCTCCAAATTCTTTTTGGTAATGAATCACGCATGAATACGCCTCGGAAATGTGGAATTTTCAATACTTTTGCATACGTGATGAGATCTATATCAGACATTATGCGTCGAGGTAATTTTATTTTCTTGTTTTTTTCCAATATGGCTGATGTTGCTGCTGCTGCTGCTGAAACCCCTTTGGCTTTGTTGTTTTTTTTTTCTTTCGTAAACCATAACCCTTGTAAGGCCGAAGATAATATCCCTTTCCGGATTTTGGCTCGAGAGCAGATTATGCCTTTTTTGTTCCGTTAATTGTTCACGATTGGTTTTAGCATCGTTCACCGCTTTCGCAATGCCCGCACTGCCACCCGCCACTGCTCCAAGTGCTCCCAACAATGGTAGTAAAAATGGAAGGAATCCTCCTTTTTTGGGTGCACGAATAACTCGTGTTTGTTTTTTCGTCGATGTCGCTTTTTTTCTTTTTTAGTCCCATTCCAAGTTTACGTTTTCCTTCATTGCAGTCGTTACGAACCAAGCAGCTGCTTTTTCTCCTACTTTGGCGTCTTTCGCTTTAACTCTTTCCCAAGCTTTATTTTCCAATATTTCGTCAGCTCGATGTCTGTCACTGAGGATTTTACTTTAGAATACGCTATATCGTGCTCTTTACATGCGTCATCCAGATAATTAATGCCAGAATCTTTACGTTCTAATCGTTGTTGTAACTTGGCCCGCTATGGAAAAAAAGGTCAAATAAAAATACCTCAATAAAGTTGATCACACTCACGTCCACAATAATTGTATTTCGGTAGATGGAACTCGAAAGGTAATTTATCTATTAATGAGTTGACAAACCTCTGCCTCTTTGTCTTTTCTTCTTCTTCTTCTTGGGTGACCTCTTGCTTCTTTTTTCAGACTTTATCATTCTAATCTGCTTTATATGTCGACACACCTATATATATACTCAGTCACTATGAAGTTACGAAAACAGAACGTTTCACTGCCCATCAACAATTATGATTTCAATAATGATGAGCAAAATGTTGAAGGAAAACATGGTGTTCTATTCGGGGGTGATTCTAAACGTGGGTTAATCGTGGGTAGTAGTGGATCTGGTAAAACAAACATTATGTTGTCACTAATAGAACATCCTAATGGATTAAGATTCGAAAATATCTATCTATACTCAAAATCATTGACTCAGCCCAAGTATCAATATTTACGTACTTTGCTCAAACCACTCAATGAAATTGGATTTTATGAATATAGTAAGAGTGAAGATGTACCTTCTGCAGATAACATCAAAACAAATTCCATCATAATATTTGATGATGTAGCAACTTGTGATCAAAAATATAATCAAAGATTATTTTTCCTTTGGCCGACATAGGAAAGCATACTGCTTTTATCTTTGTCAAACATATTCAGCCATCCCAAAACAACTCATTCGCGACAATGCAAATTTATTGATTATATTTCCACAAGACACCACAAATTTAAAACACATTTATGATGATCATGCAAATATCGACATGGATTTTCAACAATTCAAAGAAGTAGCATCTCGTTGTTGGAAGAAAAAGTTTGACTTTTTTGTTATTGATAAAGATTGTGATTTGTCTTCGGGTAGATATAGAAAGGGCTTTGATACATATATTCATATATAAAGATCAATTCTGAAAACATAATCGCAGTAGTTAAAATGGATCCCCAATTAGCTAAACAACAACTTGTTCGAGCCAGACACGAACTAAGAAAAAAGTATAAAATCATAAAGGGTAACACGGCGAGATCGCAAACTCAATTGGAAAAATCATATCAACCCATCACCCAATCTCTGAAACAATTGGTTTCGACATTTGGTGATGCAGCAGCAGCGGAATCCACAACGATCAAACAAGAAAGTGAATCTCCAAAGTTGGAGAAATTCAAGACAACAACAACAACAACACCATCACCAAAATCATATAGTCAATTAGCATTTTTTTCGCCAACTTCCGAACATGAAACTCCAATGATGGAGCTACCGAGTTTTTTAAGGAACGAAGAAACTTACGAATCACGCAATGAGGAGGGCGAATTGCCAGATAGAACAAGAGAAGATCAATTCATCGATGACACCCTATCTCAATTTTATCAGACAATCACAAATCCAGACGTTCTTCACCAATACTTTGAACAATTCGAAACGCCATTACCCCGAGAATACATTGAGGGCATGATAAAAGATACTAAAAATGAATATGATCATATTTTGGGTCTTTTCCATAATCCGGTAGAAGATAAATTTTTCATAGGAGATTCACAAGTTAACTTTATGGGATCCAATGTTAATGTGAAAGGTATCACTTACAATGGAACTGAGGGTCTTTATGAGTTACTTTTTCTAAAGAAACCCATTACTTACACCAAACAAGACATTGAAAATTATGCAGATATTATTAAAAGGACGAATGCATATCGTCGTGATAATAATGCTGATTTGCCAATCAGAAAATTTCCCGATGACATCAAAGAAAAGTATCTTTACATTATAAAACCTAATTTCGAGACAACTCGTCAAAGATCTGGTTCAGTACCATCATCTTTATTGAGGGGCGTACTCACCAGAAAAATGACAAGAAAAGGGAAGGGGTTAAAATGACAATGATGAAATATGATAATAAACCTATTGATTATAAATATTTTGATGATTACAACGAACTTGTAGATAGATTACGTTTGCTTATCGCTTCCCAAACAGCTGGCAACACTACCGCCCACAACAATGAAATTATTTCAATTATTGAAGAGTTACGTGAAGGTTCAATAATTTTATAAATGTATCAACTTTTAGTTTTTTGTATTAGTATTCATAATGCCTCTGAACAAATTCAATCAGCATTTCCTTCGAAAACAACCACCACCACTGTGTCTTCAAAAGATATTGTAACAGCAATACAACCACCATCACCACCAACAGATCTTCCATTTTATATTTGCCAACCAGCCCAGTTTCATAGTAAATGTATATTAACTATTCGTGGTACTAAAAACTTATCTTCTAGTAAAACTCATTATACTTTGGATAATAATAGTACTATTTATACGATTCCTGTTACAGGTAAAGTTGAAAATATTCAGTGTTTTCCCAATGCATTACAAATATCCTATCGAAATCAAAACGATGCTTTGCACAAATTATTAAACGATAGCATTCTCAACAAAGGTGATGTTATTCAATTTCCCCTAGGAACCACAAATAAACTTGCATCAAATAATTTTTATATTGAATTTGTAATCCAATGTTCTTTGGAGAAAGATAAATAATACAACGTTAAAAAAAGATTTATTCACTTTAATGAAAAACGATTTTTATTTTGAAAACATTTTCTTCCCAAATCTTCCTTCTCGCAGATTCAAAATCTTCCTAAGATCTGACACATAATAAGGATTTCGATTCTTCTCTTCTTTCTCCTCCTCCTCACTATTATTTATCTTCTCTTTGTGTTGCCATATTTGAAACGATTCCATTTCCGCCTTTTTATCTACTTGTTTTTTTCAAAATGTTTCACGCACAGGTGAATTCAATATTCCTGAGGGATCGTCTTTGAATCTATTAATCACTTTGATGGGTCTCAACTGCATACACCCCGTACAAAAGTCAATAACCAAAATAGGTCGGCTCACAAAATGATTGTCTTGTAAATATTGAAGCTTAATAGTTCTACAAATACAACAAATTCGTTTCTGAACAACTGAGTACATACTCATTGTGTGTACTCTACCATACCAATCCCAATATATATGCTACATTTCCCCACTTGATTCACATTTGAATTGTTAACGATTCCATACACACACTCTCTCTCTCTCTCTTGAACATTCTTACCAAAGCTGAAACTTTCAATAATGCCCTTGAATAGATTCAATCAGCATTTTTTACAATCCAACACTTCTTCTCCTGAAGAAGAAGAAGCTGTGTTAACCTCACCTCCACAAGCACCCCAATTGAATTATCCCTTTTATGTTTGCGATTCTTTCGATTATCACGTTAAGGTTTTGATCCGTTTGAAAGGCGAGAAAAAAAATAGTTTGAATAAAAAATATTATGTGTTAGATAATGGAGGTTTAGTCTTTAAATTTCCCATGTCTGCAAAGATAGAAAGCATTTCACATCATGGTGGAGATGAAGCTATTGCCTTCAAATTCCCCATGTCTGCTAAGAAAGCACATAAAATTGATGATGATGATGATGGAGAAGTTTTAATAAATAATACATCTTTCAAATTTCGACAATTAACGAACAAATCCATCGCCAAGGGGGATGAAATGATATTTAAACTGGGAACAACTCAAACGATATGTATTGAGATATTATTACAGTGTCCGTTAGTTAAAAATGAGTAAGGCACAAGTTGTTGAAGAACTTCATAACCGTTAAATTAATTTCATGAGGAACATTGTTGTGTAAATATGTATGGGCCTTACCAGTCAAAAGAAAAACTGGAAAAGATATTACGCTGCCATGAAATCTGTATTATCTCAAATGACTACAACACCAAAAAATTTACAAACTGACATGGGAAAAGAATTTTACAACAAAGATTTTCAAGAGCTGATGCAAAAATATGGCATAAATCATTATAGTACTTTTTCAAATTTAAAAGCTAGTATTGCCGAAAGAGTGATTAGAACGCTAAAATCGTCATTATGGAAACAATTCAGTCATCAAGGATCTTATAAATGGCTCAATATTCTTCCTGAAATTGTCAAAAAATATAACCACACTAGGCATTCTACAATTCGTGCCATACCCAGTGAAATTAATGATAAAAATGCAAAATTTGTAACATCATTCTGGCATTTGAAAACTGTCGATCCAAAAAAGCCAAAATTCAGAAAAGGAGACTGGGTTCGTATATCCAGATATCGACATGCCTTCACAAAATCGTATACGCCCAATTGGACCACCGAAGTGTTTAAAATCAAACGAGTAAAGTTAACTAACCCCACAACATATATTTTAGAAGACAATAGAAAGGAGGAAATTCAGGGAGGATTTTATACTGAAGAATTACAAAAAGCCAAATACCCTGATATTCATCTGGTGGAGAGAGTTCTACGTCGAAAGGCCCACAAGCTATACGTCAGATGGTTAGGTTTTGATTCATCACATGATTCTTGGATCAATAAAAATGATTTAGTTTAAATATACATGTATTTTTAGAAAAAAATAATAAAGAACAGTTAACAATATATGTTTTTTATTTTTTCATAAACCTTATTTCTATGTCTTTCATGTAAAATATAATTTAAAGTTAGGGCTGCTTCCCTAATGCGACGCTGGAATCGTTCACGATCACGAGCTGCTGTTTCCCAAGGTCCTTGTCTCGCAGATTGATAGGCATATTTCCATGAGTAGAGAAAATAAATCTCTACTTTACCAAACGTCACTTTTTTTTCCATATTCTGAATAAAAATTATTCTTCTTGGAGGAGTTCTGGATGCTGATATGTTACTTCCAATCCCAAAGTATATACTTCAGGATTGATGTTTAATAGTATCAAGAACCTTCAAAGATCTATTGATAATTTCCGTTTTCACACCCAATCTGTAGCATATTCATAACCATATCAAATCTCAAGGATTTCAATACATCCATTCTATATTGAAGATTAGGTACAAAAATCCATAGTTTTGAGAGAGATTCACAATTCAAACGAATACTGGAATCGCCACTGTAAATTCTAATACTATTTGCTTGACATTGTTTATACTCTACAGCAAATCGTCCAACATCTATTGTATCCCCATTGTCTGTTGATACCAGTAAACTGTTAATGGCTTCCTTATTTTTCATCAACTCAGTCCATTCCTTTTCAGTGAATACTAAAGTTCCACCTTCAATGTCGGAAATCACAATACAAGGGACATAACCTAGATGCACTGATATACAGACCGACACATACTGGGATTTATTAGGGTTTAAATAGAACCGACGTTCACCTAAGAATATATCTTGTTTTTCTTTGAATAAGTTCATTTTGACTGACACTTTAGTTTTTGTTTTCATTGTTTTTATATCGCTAGAAAAAGGTGTGGTTTCCCAAGGTTCAATCAAACATTCACTTTAGTTATATTTTTTATTAAACATAACATTCATTACACGTGCAATCAAGGATTAATTCTTATTAAATAACCTTCATCAAATTCAAACTTTGCCATTCATGTTGATCAAATTCAGAATTATCCGGAAATATAATTTTCAATTTATAGTTGAAATGTGTTGAGTTCGTTTCTGGAATGTCAATTTGAAAAACAGGTAATTTTCCATTATTTTTTTCAGATAAACTCATTAGTTTCCAAGAAGTTCGGTTACACTCTTCTTTCATATTTTCCATATCGAAGCACACTGCAATATATCGAGCATTTTTCGGTACATTTGTATATAAAATACCGTTCATTATAGCTATCAACATTATGAAATTTGATTCCAATAAAACCATTGTTTTTAATAAAAAAATATTTGTCTTCTCTTCTGAATGAACTGTACAATACTGAAATATTTCATTATCGAGAATAACTTTTTCTATTGTAAATTATTTTGGAGAAATGTCAGACGAACCCAAAAAGCAGAATGATGTAGGATAGACAAAATTCCCCCCCTCCAAAACAATTATTTTGTAAACTCAATTCATTACTACCTAACTGAAATACTGAAATAACTCCCCATCCGTCATAATGTTGGAGGGTACTTTTTTCAGTTTCACTGCATACACCCATACTTTCCATTTTCGCAATCTCCAGTAAAAGTTGTCTTGTTAGAGTACTCGCACGCTGCTGTATCTCCAATAATAACGGAGTTAGCTTCATAAGCCCTTTTGGCATCAGAAAATGTCCAATTATGATTCTTGACATCGAGACGAATCGATTGATGCGCCACTGTGTACTATACATCAAACTTCATAATTTAGGTAAACAGTGCCATCTAGAATGTCCAATTATGATTCTTGACGTGTAGACGGCTAGTAGTATAACTTAGAACTCTTAGTAGTATAACTTAGAACTCTCATAGTATTACTACTCAGGAATTGGAGGAAAGGGAACTGGAAACAACGGGTAAAAAGCAAGTACTCCAGGAAAGACTTGCAGAAGGACTTATACAAGAAGGTGAGGACCCCGAAACATTTTTATTCGAAGTTCCCGGAGGTGATTTAAGTTTGGTAATGAATAAACTCGAAGAAACTACTAAATCCGTGAAAGAAGAACTGCAACAAAATTCAAGAAGCTTGGAAGAAAATGCTAGAAATCTGAAAGAGAAGCTTGAAGAAAATTCTAGAAATCTGGAAGAGAAGCTTCAAGAAAATTCTAGAAATCTGAAGAGAAGCTTCTAGAAAATCAAGAAGAACCTGAAGAAGAAGTTCCGTTGAAAACAAAAGAAGGAAGGCCTAAAAAAAAAAAGAATTGTGTGGTGTGGCTAATTTTCTAGAAGAAAGAATGGGAACCGTTGAGACAGAGATAGATAAAATTAGGGAGCAAATGAACACGGAGGTAGATGAAATCAAAGATGGGGTCGAGGCAGAGATGGACAAGATGAAGGAAATAATCAGCGATGAAATCAAAGACGGAATCGAGGCAGAAATGGACAAAATAAAGGAAACGATCAGTAAGCTGGAAAACAAATTAATAGTGCGTCCTCCACAGAGATGGTTAACGAAAATGCAATGCTGGACTTGAGTTTGAACGTGGATAAAGTTCAAGAGGGTATAAAAGATGTCAAGGTCATTTCAGAAATGGAAGCTTTCCATGAAGCCGCCTCAGTTCGACGGAAAACTCCATGGCAAATTACCGCCGGCAGTTTAAGCAGCGGCCAAAGCAAACGGATGGAATGCAGGGAAAGAGCTGTAGCACTGACACTTGCATTACGTGGAGAAGCGACAAAAATTCTACAAACTCTCACCGCCCAAGAACAGGAGGACTATGATCAGCTGATTAAACATCTAGAATTACGATATGGCCAGGCCCAGCTGAAAAATTCCCTCCCAGCTGAAAAATCGCTGTCAGAAATCGGGCGAATCCTTACAAGAATTTGAAACTGACATTGCACGCTTGGTCTCGTCTCGCATATCCAGCCATACCGGAAAATGTAATGGAGCGATTAGCGGTTCAGGCATTCTTGGATGGACTCCGTGACCAAGAAACCAGACAAGCGTTGATATTAGCTCGTCCAACACATCTCGTAGACGCACTGGCACGCGCTTTGGAATTCGAAGCAGCAAAACAATGCTGCAAAAGCCAAAGTAAAGTTCAAACGATTGAGGAAGACTCACAGGAGCCCGCTAACTTGGAAGCTGCCATAAGAAAAGTGATGAAGGAAGTGTTGCCTGAGAAAAGACAGATAAGATGCCGGAATTGGAAAATTGACATGTGCGTAGCAATGTCCAACATTCATCGACTCCGATGCAGGAAAACTAAAAGGTCGACGAGAAGGGCAATCGTCGGCATGTGTCCGGCAAGCCCCGGTTAACAACGCATATGTCGCTATCCTTCAACGACAGAACAAAGGTGTCTTCGTAGACGGTCTCATCAATAACGAGCCTTGCACCATGCTGCTAGATACAGGTGCGACTAAGACAATTCTCGGCCTTCCTTTGCTAGAACATCGGAACGGATTGAACCGACAACTTGAAGCTACGCACAGCAACAGGGGAGCCAGCTACCGTATATGGCGAGCTACCGATTGAAATAATTTTGGGCAGCACTAAAGTGAAACATCAGGCACTTGTAGCGACATCGAAGACGATGCAATCATCGGAATGGACATCATGAATTCCAGAGGGTTTGAATTGATTTCAAAGACGGCGTCCTACGTGTCAACGGAGAAGAGCTGGTGCTTCATGGGAGAAGTGAGGGGTTGATCCGTGTGTTGTTGGCTGAAGATGTAAGCGTACCTGAGAGGGCTGAAACCATTCTGAGGCTCGCCTGACGGAGTAATACGAGCAGTGGAAACGTGGTGATGTTCGAGCCCAAACTTCATGAGGATGAGAAAATTGGACGAGGGATTGCACTAGGGAAGACCTTGTTGCGTGCTGACAAATTTGTGCCCGTAAGGGTCATGAATGTCAATTATTTTCCAGTGACCTTGAAGAAAGGAACAATATTGGGGCACTGCTCGTCAGTTTCCTCAGTGATCCGGAGGTACGAGGTACGATTAGCCAACCCAACAACTCTGCCCACAGAACTAGAAAAATTAGTTGCCATCTCTTCCAAAGATATAAAACCAGCTCAACAGCCCAAACTAAGAGATTTAGTCAAAAGTACCAAGACATCTTCGATACCGGACAAGGAAAAGGGGTCGAACTAATGTGGTCCAGCACAAGATTGATACTGGGGTGCCCGACCGATCCGGCAATCAGCAAGAAGACTTCCTCTGCCAAGAAGGAAGAGGCTGACAAAATAGTCAGCGATATGGGAAAGAAGGAGTTATCGAACCATCTGACAGTCCCTGGTCCCTTCCAGTCGTACTGGTGAAGAAAAGGATGGATCGACACGCTTTTGTGTAGACTATCGCCAACTTAATAATGTCACGAAGAAGGACAGTTACCCTCTCCCGAGAATAGATGACACCCTAGACACGTTGGCTGGTTCCACGATTTTCGACCCTTGATCTGAAGAGTGATACTGGCAAGTAGAACTCGCTCAGGAAGATCGAGAAAGACTGCTTTACCATCGGCTCAGGATTGTGGCAGTTCACCGTTATGCCATTCGGCCTGTAATGCTCCCGCCACATTCGAAAGATTGATGGAGACAGTGCTGAAAGGACCTCATGGAACACGTGTCTAGTGTATCTCGACGACATAATTGTGGTCGGCAGAACGTTTGAGGACCACGTGAAAACTTGGAGGAAGTATTCCTGCGACTGAGGAACTCCGGATTGAAGCTGAGCCCTAAGAAATGCCATCTGTTCCAAAAAAAGAAGTACGATACCTCGGCCACGTTGTCTCTGGAGAAGGAGTAGCATGGATGACCAGAAGATCAAAGCTGTTAAGGATTGGCCCATCCCAAAAGACATTCACCAACTTCGAAGTTTCCTTGGTTTATGCACATACTATCGCCGATATGTGCTGGATTCGCCAACATCGCTAAACCACTGACCAGGCTCACGGAAGGCCAAACAAAGTTCCAGGGTCCGAAGAATGTCAAGATTCATTCAGGAAGCTGAAAGGAGCTTTGATCAACGCACCTATACTGAGCTATCCCCACCCAAAGGGAAATTCATTTTGGATACGGACGCCAGCAACGGGGGACTTGAGCTGTCCTATCTCAGATCCAGGAGGACAGGAGAAGGTCATTGGTTATTTCAGCAAGACGCTTAGCAAACCAGAGCGCAATTACTGTGTCACCAGGCGAGAGCTGTTAGCTGTTGTGAAGGGAGGAACACTTCTACAAGTACGTGTATGGAAGAAGATTCCTGTTGAGAACTGACCATGCAGCTCTCAAATGGCTCTTACAGTTCAAAATCCTGAGGGTCAAGTAGCACGTTGATCGAGAGACTCCAGGAATTGATTTCGAGATCGAACATCGAGCCGGAACTAGCCATAAGAATGCAGATGCCTTTGTCGCGAAGACCATGTCCAGATGATTGCTCACATTGCCGACGAGCAGAAGAGAAAGAAGCAACACTTTGTAGAACCGCGGCAATGGATGACAACTGGAATGACAGCAAGATCCAGAAAGACCAAGAGAGAGACCCGACCTTGGCTTAGTCGTCAGCTGGAAGAAGGGCAATCGAAGACCATCATGGCAGGAAGTCGCAGGTTACCGCCGGCTGTTAAGTCCTATTGGGCACAATGGAACTCTCTTATTCTGGACAATGGGATCCTGAAACGTGTGTTGAGGCCGATATTGGTGGGGAAGACAGACGCAAATAATTGTTCCCAGGAACAGAAGAGAGGAAGTGCTGCGGGAAATCCATGATGGAGTCGCCGGAGGACATCTGGGAGTGACGAAGACTCTGCAGAAAGTGAGGCAACGGTTTTACTGGGCCAATTGTCAGCTTGACGTCCAGGACTGGTGCAGGAAGTGCGCTGATGCGCTGCTAGCAATGGACCTCGAATACGACCCAAGGCCCTGATGCGTCAGTACAACGTAGGCAGCCCGTTCGAGAGAATCGCCATTGACATCGCCGGCCCGTTTCCCGTATCCGACCACGGGAATAAATACATCCTTGTGGCAATGGACTACTTCAGTAAGTGGGCGGAAGCCTATGCCCCGCCCAACCAGGAAGCCATCACCGTCGCCGACGTCTTGGTGAAAGAGTGGATATGTCGATTCGGTATTCCAATGGAGCTGCACTCGGATCAAGGCAGAAATTTCGAATCCAACCTTTTCCAAGAAATATGTCTACTGCTGAACATCCGCAAGACAAGAACCACGGCCCTACATCCGCAGTCCGATGGAATGGTGGAACGGATGAACAGGACGATCAACCGCCACTTGTCCAAGGTTGTTCTGACCATCAAAGAGACTGGGACCAGTATCTTCATTTGTTCCTGATGGCCTATCGATCCGCAGTACAGAGTCAACCGGTCAAACTCCTGCTAGTATTATAATGGGCCGAGAACTGCGACTGCCTTGTGACCTGAAGTTTGGGATACCGCCAGGACAAGACACTGCGGGAGAGGACTACGTCAGCAAACTTCGGCAGAGAATGGACGACATCCACGAACGAGTCCGGTTGAACATCCAGAGTGCCAGCGATAAAATAAAGAAGACCTATGACATCAAGGCCGACGCTGGGGGATTTGGTTGATGACCTGGTTTGGCTGTACAACCCCAAACGTCGTCGTGGACTATCACCAAAGTTGCGGAACTCGTGGAAGGCCCGTATAAAATCGTGAAAAGGATAAACGACCTTGTGTACCGAATCCATAAGCCACCCCGAGGGAAACCAAGGGTCGTCCATTTCAACAGGTTGGCCCCTTACGCTGGAAACCATGACCAAGTTCGCACCCTCAAGCCACCGGAGGATGATGACGTTCGAGAAGTTTATGTCCTTGTATTCAAACGGGCAGAAAGTTTTACATGGGGTTACTTAGAGAGGAGTCACGAGACCTTTCGAGGTGCCTGCTGACTACGCACTAGCGCACTGTGTGGCAGAAGATCTTCGAATGTCCAGGGCATCGCCGTAGTGTTCTCCAAGAAATTTGGTCAACTCCAAACACTGCGGGAGCAGAATCCAGAAGTTGGTGGGTGCTACAGTTGAAGAAAGGCCAGAGAAACATCTACTACCTAGTTACCAAGAGCTCCCAAGATAAACCGTCCTATGAAGATGTCTGGAAGAGTCTCACCCAAACTAAGAGATACTATGGTGGACCAGAATCTGGTGGATCTAGCAATTCCAAAATTGTCCGTGGTATTGATGGGTTGGACTGAGAGTCCTAAGAAGCATGCTGGAGGCGATATTCAGATCCAGCGGCGTCAAGATTTTGGTTTGCTGTAACCCTTTCCACGACCGATCATGAAGACCGTGGAGGTTACTTCCATCGAACTTCACGGTGCAGACATGGGGAGTCATGCAGATATCGTCACACTCCAAGGATGAAATTTCGGACGAAATGTCTTTAAGAAGGGGCAATGTAACGAACCTAGGCTGACCTGTCGCCTCGCGTTGCCGTCGACAGCGATGAGGTCATCCCCGAGATGTTCGAGAACAGTCCAGTCGCTCTGCCGTGAGAGCAACGGTCGATATTGGAAACAATTGGAACATGCCGGTCGCCAACTACCAGAATTTGAAACATCGAGAATGCTGTATCGGAGATAAATAGGCAACCCTCAAGGGAGTCGGGCAGTCTGAACGAGCCCATACCATCGAGCCATACAGTGGCGTAATATAAATTAAGTTGTAGATTTAAGTGTGAAATAAATTATTGAAACCAAGTTAAGTTTATTTATTGTTACAATATATTTTACCCGTAAAATAACCAACAATTGACTAAAATGTCAATACTAATTCTAAATTAAACACTCAATCGATTTCACAAAAGTTCCGATTGAACCACCCAAAATAAAATAAATCAATATTCACTCTGTAGTCTTCTGACCAACTTAAACGTTTCTGGCAAATGCTCGAATAAAGGAAATTATAATAATGCAGAAAATATATTTAACTTCTCAGGTAACGAATTAACTCAAATAAAGAATACTTTGGCAGAAATAAACTGTAAATGCCACGACAGATAATTAACTAAATGAAATAATAATAATACATATAATAATATGTAAACGCCCGGAAAATTAATTGAATCAAATCGAATTATAATACATGTAGAAATAATAAACTTCAAGCTCAAGCACACGGAGAAACCCAGCTCAAATACAAATTATTCACTATTTCCACTTACGGATACCTCAACGCTTCTGGACCTCGAATCTACTTTTCTACACTTTTCACTTTTACTTTAACTGGACTTCGTATCACCACTGGATTCAAGTAACAAGTAACAAGTGTTGATGCTGATTTTCATCGTATCTTTATAGATCCCGAATGTATGACCAAACTAGACGAAAAGCCCAGTAAGAAAGGGGCGGTTTTTGTCCGATGAACTGAAACTGACCGAAAATCTGAAGATGATTTCGTCCTGATACAAAAATGATTTGGTTTTTCCCATCATGATCTTTATTTCTTTTCTCGTCTTTCACAAAAAACTATCACCGGAGCTCTAACCCTTTTATAAGATCTAGAGAAAAAACTCTGTTATATTTTATGCATGATGTTGACGAATTCCAGTAGCTTGGGTATGTACCTAATTTCTAACAGGAATGAAATATTTTGCCAGACCGGCACCAATAGAAACCCCAAATAGGCAGGGACGTACCAAAGTGAGGTTAAATATACTTTAGTTGTGCTTGGTAACGGAGCTCCAAAAAAATGTCCGTTACATTACGTGTTTAGGTTCAGATCATCCATTACCAAGACAGGTTGATTTTTCCATCAGAAAACACATCGAGCGCTCCAGGAAAATTGATTATTTGAAGGGTTGTGACTGATCTTCGCATAGGACCACTCCTAATTGAAAAAGCCTACTGTTCCATACTATCAATGGAAATGCGCTGAACATGGTATAACAATGTTCACCAGAACAACGCCGCCACCTGACGCCCGTCGATCATTTCTGAGCATTTTGTAGTTAGGAAATCTAACAGGTTCTCATTAAGAGAGTCTCTTTTCAAAAAGCAACATCAATATTGTTTTCACAAGAAACTCTTTTAAACCAAGTCTATTCTGAAGAAGACCGTCCACCCAACTCACCGCTTTGATGAAATTCGGGAAACCGCCTTCACTCAACTGGGATTCAGCTTCAGTGTAGTGCAAACAACATCCCATTTGATCTGAAGTAGAAATAATGTCTTTGGGGCTATTTATTTGAGCTGACTGGGAGAGGGGTTGTCACGGGCCGCCGCTGCTTATGATATCCCCGCCGTGTGCTTCCCCCAAATTTACAGGGAAATACCTTTGATTGTATTTTTCATTCATTGTGGGTTCACCCGCCCTTTTGCGAGGACATCTAGGACATCCCCGATAGTTCGCAGTGTGCTCCCACTACAATTCGCAACACCATCTTTTTTTCTTGGCTTCCAAAAACTCGGGATTTTGGTTTTCCCCATTTGAAAAGGGGGGCAGCACAGCAGTTCAGCTGTCGAACTTTTTTCATCTTTGGATTGACCCAAGAAAACCCAGGCCCTGAGGTTAGGGCACTGAACATTGAGAAGATGTGTCACCTTTTAAAAAATATTTTCGTTCCTTTTTTTGTAGGACCAAAAAAAGTGGGAGGGGGGTTTTTTCCCCCCTTAATTTACGAACTACCCCTTTACTCCGGGCAAACCCCCCTTTCAGTCATCTCATTTTAATATCATCACAAGATATAAATTTGGGGGGCCTTGAACACTACTCGGGTTTTTGTCTTTAGGAGACTGGGATGGTGAGGAATATTTTTCTTTAAAATGTTGAAATTTTTCTACATCGGGGGGGAAATTGGGGGGAATTTGTTATGACGTCAAATACATTATTTGTGGCGTGATTAATGAAATGTTATTAAAATTGAAAGTGAGTTGACTAAACCCATTTCTTTTACTAATAGTGATAGGAGGAAATTTAATCGTCTGTGGAGTCATCCTTTGGTTTTAAAATCTGGGCCCCCATTCCAAATTTTTATCAATATTATTGACATGTTCGAGTTGTTTAGACTTCCTGTATA